>JANLJB010005060.1:0-27476 GCA_026212285.1 Bursera cuneata
ATACTATTGGGCTTTATGTTATGCTGCTGGAACATCTAACAGATGGTACACCCCAGAGGAGTGCCACCTGAGAACACAGAAGTGTTTGGCTTTCTGCAAATGTAAAAGATGGCTAATGCACTTCCTGTGTTCTCAGGTCACCCCTTTGGGGCACCCTGTTCACATGGCATCACCTTTAGTCTCAACCAATTATCTCACTCTACATTACAAACTGCCTCTGTCTAATGCAATCTTTTAACTCTTTTTCCTTTCTGTTTCAGGAAGATGCAGCGACTCTTACAACAAACTTGACTGATAGGTACATGCAGCCTTGTAACCAGATCGGTTCCCACATTTCTGCTCGAGGACAGTAGCAAGTAATTGGTGTTCCCGCTAAGCTGTGCTACCAAGTAGCTGTAGCAACTTTTCCAAAATCTTGTGTCTGTCATTGTTATGGCTAATAAGTTGCGACAAAAGCAACTAGGCTTTAGGCACAAATGACACCATCATGTTGCTATGCTATATTATTGCCGTTGTGGCTGGGACCTGTAACTGTAAAACTTGTCAATCAACACAAAACATTTCTGCAATATTTCTTTTTAATATCACATTAAACCCTGCTTCACTGGTCTATGGAAAATCGTATGTTAATAAAAAATAAAAAATAAAAAATTACAAAATTATATCAACACATGGGTATCAATATAATCGAAAATGGTGGGCAAGAAAATATTAAGATTATGCATAGATGTAAGTTAACAAGTTTCTGATGTACATGTCCAAACCATCATTAAAAGATCATCATCACCAAATGTTCAACAATAAAATTTCTGTGCGTGGTAATCTATGTTTTATGACCTATAAAAAGGAGTTACAAATTCATTAAATCATTACATTAGCTTTTGATGATTTTTATGGTAAGGTAGAGCCCACAAAATTAAGAACCGGAGACAACAAACTACCGCACCGTAATTACTGTACCATTTCTTTGTCCAATCAAAAACGAGAAACGGTGTGACTTGGAACTAAACCCTGATCCATCACTGTCTCAAAGCCCTAAATCTCTGGAATCAACCTAACAATTCCTCCATGAACATGGAAATCGATCCTCCACAACAACCGATCAAAGACAAAGATCTCTTCAAAGCAGCAGAGACTGGAGATTTCTCAACATTCGAATCCCTCTCACAACAGCAGCTCTCAGAATCTCTCTCTTTAAGAAACGACGACGGCCGCTCCCTCCTTCACGTCGCCGTCTCCTTCGGTCACCCCGAGGTCCGTTATGCTTTTCCTTTCCACTAATTAAGTACTTCTTCTACTCTGATTGGCGGCCTTGAAACCGCGGGAAAATTAGATTTTATTTTATTATTTTTTTTTTTCAATCAGGTGGTGAAAATACTAGCAAATGTTGATGAGTCAGCGAAGGTGGTAAACGCTGCCGATGAAGAAGGGTGGGCCCCGATTCATTCGGCTGCTAGTATTGGCAATGCAGAAATTCTGGAAATTTTGTTAAACAAAGGTCGGGGACTTCATATTATCTTGCAATTTCTCGAATTGTAGTAACTGTTAATGGGGTAGTTCGGGTCGGCTTCTTGATGATTAAAATGGGAACCACTCCATTGATTATTGTTTAAATAGAAACTTTTATCATTGTAAAACGTTCTGATTTGTGCTTCCAAACTATTCTGTTGGTTGTTTGTGAATAGGAGCTGATGTTAATTTAAAGAATGATGGGGGACGTACTGCACTTCATTATGCTGCTAGCAAGGGATGGCTGAAGATTGCTGAACTTCTGATCTCACGCGAGGCAAAAGTTAATTCCAAAGACAAGGTCTGTTACTTCCCATATATATATGAGTTTGTTATCTTATATGTATGCAATAATTTCATTTTTGTTGGCGTGATTAGATGTTTTTACTGATAATGTGAAAAACATTGTGTTCAGGTTGGTTGTACCCCATTGCATAGGGCAGCTAGCACGGGGAATTCACAGCTGTGTGAACTCTTAATTGAGGAAGGAGCAGATGTTGATGCTACTGATAAAGCTGGTCAGACTCCTCTCATGAATGCAGTGATTTGCCAAAACAAAGAGGTAAATCTCTGTTAGAGTTACTTGAGAAGTAGATGCTCACAATATGTTCTTAGTAGTTTACCCAGTGAAGTCCGTTGTTTTTTTTTTTTTTTCTTTAACTTAAACCTGTGTTGTGATTGATCCCAAAATTTTCCTATAATTTAGAAAAAAGATATATTCTCGGTGTCAATTGTGTGAATTGCTAGGATATCTTTAAATCTCATTGATTTTTCTTTCCGCTGTTTACAGGTGGCTCTGCTTCTAATAAGACATGGAGCAGATGTTGACATGGAAGACAAGGAGGGTTACACTGTGCTTGGCCATGCTTCAAATGATTTTAGACCAATACTGGCTGATGCTGCCAAAGCAATGCTTGAAGGATGAATTCACAGAATTAGATAGTGTAGTTAATGTTAAGTGGCTGATTGTGCTTACTCGAGTGCTGTATTGTGAGGACTAGATTCATGAGCAATTGCAGAAGTGGGGGAGGAAGAATGTCTTCTTTCAAGCTTTAGCTACCGCACAACCTTTTAAGAATGGATTTTTTTCCTCATTTTATCAGCACAAAGTCTATGTTGCTTTTTGATATCCTCTGTCTTCATTCTTTTTAATTTTTTTTTTCCTCTTTCCTGGCTGGGTCTTAGAGACGGACATAGTTTAATATCTAAAATTACGTTGCCCGTTTATACATGAAGAAGAAGAAGAGGGGGGCTTATACATTCTTTTTGATGGTTTTGGAATGATTTAATTTAATCAATTCTAATTAGTAAACTAGGAGTCCTTGCTTGAAAATTAAAATTTGGGGAAGATATTACAGTGCATCACTGGGGTGAAGGTCAAAGTAGTTGCTTTTGTTTTAGGATGTCTTGTAATTTGCAGAGTGTGATGGCATGATAAGGATTCCATTATCGTGCTACAATGCCTTTTAACTTTGGATATAACATTGCCATGTTTGTTTCAGACAACAATTAGATGATATATACAAAAGAATCGGGATATTTACTCTGATTTCTCAAATAAATTTATAGAAAATATTTAAATTCATATTTATGTTAAATTAATATTTATCTTATAAAATTTAATATTTTTTTAAAAAAATTTTCAAAATAAATTTTAATTTAATATAAGCGTTAGGTTAAATATTTTTTCAAAATTGATTTCGGGATCAGAGTAAATAGCACAAAAGAATGCCAATAAGTTTGTGGACCCAGGCTTCATATAAGTTTATCGCATTCATTGTGGGATATGGTTTTAAAGACAGGGACCCAGGCTTCATATCAGTTGATCGCATTCATTGTGGGATATGGTTTTAAAGACAGGGATATGGTTTTAAAAGCATAGGGATTTGTTCTTCCAAACACCCTTCTGTGTGGGGACAAAAGCAATCATCTAATCATTTTTTTTTTCTTTTCTTTTTTCTTTTTTTTTTTCAACTCACCCCCTTGTTTAATAGGATTTATTTTAAACACATATTTTGTTATTAATGACCGTACCTTAATATTAATTTCAGGGACGGAGTGTAGACTATGGGGCCATGGCCCTCCTCCAAAAAAACAAATTAATATATATATATAAATTAAAAATTAAAAAATTTAACTATTAACTCTTTCAAGATTTAAATTTTTATATTTATCTCCCTCAAAAAAAGTATATTAAGCTCCATCATTATTTAATTTTTATTTATATATATCTTATTATAAAACAATATTTTATTATATATAAAATTCAAAATAAGTTAAAAATATGTATAATATTTTAGTAGATTTATCTTATTATAAAATTATTATTTTTTTATAAATAAAAATCAAAATAAATAAATAAATATAATTTTATAATAATATAAATTTATTAAAATATTATATTAATTTTTTAAAATATTATTTTATAATGAGATAAATATAAATGGGATTAGGTAATTTATTAAAATACAAGAATATATAAGATATGAAAGATATAATAATTATTAATCAGAAAATTTTAAGAATATATAAGATATGAAAGATATAATAATTATGGGTCAGGCTATTGGGACTTAATTTTTTTGACTTAATTTCATACACTCCTTGATAGCCGTTGATTTACTGTAATCTATGGATAGAAAAGAGAAGTTAAAAAGTAGTTTTTTTTAATGCCAACTCAGCAATTTTTTTCACCGTTAGATTAGAAAAATGAATGACTATTAAAGAGTGTGTGAAATTAAGTCAAAAAAATTAAGTCCCAATAGCCTGACCCAATAATTATTAATCCGAAAATTTTATGTTAAAAATTAACTTCTCTACAACAAAATGTTAAAATGGAAGTTGAGTGTTAAAAAAAAAATAGTGAGTAGAGTGGTGTATTACGAAAAAACTAGGGGGTGTGAATTACTTTTTCCCGTGCGTCATTAAGGAAGTTGTTGGGAGAGTACCTAACTTTTCTATATTGGAAGTTACAAAGAGCTCTTCCTCGCTGTCCGTCTTCCATCATCCAGGCTTCAGAACCAGTTCCAGCTTTCAGAAAAATGTCAAATTCCGGTAACCTCAATTCATGTACCCATGTAGCTCTCCTCCCAAGTGCTGGTATGGGGCATCTGACACCCTTTCTCCGACTGGCTGCATCACTTGTTCATAATCACTGCCGTGTCACCTTAATCACCACCGACACGACTGTCACACTTTCCGAGTCTCAGCTTATCTCTCGCTTCCTCTGTGCTTTTCCTCAAGTCACTCATAAGCAGTTCCATGTTCTCCCACTTGACCCCACATCAACCAACTCTGATGACCCTTTTTTCCTTCAGTGGGAAGCCATACGTCGCTCAGCTCACCTCGTCACTCCCGTCCTTTCTTCAATGTCCCCTCCTCTCTCTGCTCTCGTCTCAGATGTGAGCTTGTTTTCATCGGTTGTTCCAGTTACCACAGAGTTAGGTCTCCCAAACTATATCCTCTTCACTGCATCCGCGCGAATGTGTTGTGTCGTTGAGTCTTTCCCAACTTTTGTTGCATCCAAAACCAGTTCTGGTTCTATTGAATTCAACGACGTTATTGAAATTCCAGGCCTTTCTTCAATACCCCTATCATCAATCCCTCCCCCACTTCTAAACTTAAATAGTCTGTTCGCGACTATGTTTTTACAAGATGGTCAGAATTTCATAAAATCAAATGGGATACTGATCAATACATTCGAAGCACTAGAAGCAGAAATCATCCCAGGGGTCAGTGGCAGACGACTCGTAGATGGGCTTCCACGCTTCTATCCTATTGGACCTCTTTTACCGTGTGAGTTTGAGAAAAAAGACTGCAGTGCACCTGTTAAGTGGCTTGATGATCAACCAGAAGGGTCAGTTGTGTACGTTAGTTTCGGCAGTAGATACGCCTTGTCAAGTGAGCAAATGAAGGAGCTTGGAAATGGATTAGTAAGGAGTGGATGTAGATTTCTTTGGCTGGTGAAAGGTAAGAAAATTGACAAGGAGGACGAAGAAAGTTTGGGTAAGTTGCTTGGGACTGAGCTGATGGAGAAGATTGAGAATCATGGGTTAATTATCAAGGATTGGGTGGATCAAGACCAAATACTGGGTCACAGGGCTGTTGGTGGGTTCGTTACTCATGGTGGGTGGAACTCATTGGTGGAGGCTGCATGGCATGGAGTGCGTGTGCTGGTTTGGCCACAGTTTGGGGATCAGAAAATCAATGCAGAGGCGGTGGAGAGAAGTGGGTTGGGAATGTGGGTCAAGACCTGGGGCTGGGGCGTGCAGAATGTGGTGAAAGAAGAGGACATTGGAGAGAGCATAAAAGCTATGATGGGGAACGACCTGTTGAGAGTTCAAGCAGAAAAGAATAGAGAAGAGGCAAGAAAAGCTGTTGGAGTTGATGGAAGCTCCAAAAAGACTTTGAACGAGCTCATAGAGGAGTGGAAGAACGGTAGAGCGATCTGATTGTCCATGGTTTTTGTGGTTTGTCACTAGCTAGCCTGATTTTGTGTGTGTGTGTGTGTGTGTGTGTNTTGTTCTCGCTTTGTGACTTCATTTTGTTGTTCTCGCTTTGTGACTTCATTTTGTTGTTCTCGCTTTGTGACTTCATTTTGTTTGAAGGAAGCTTAATAATATCGTGATGTGTAATAAATTTACATTAACATACTAGTAGTGTGTCGCCCCTGTGACAGATGGCATAGCATAATCATGCAGTAATCGACCAGGTTCCATTTTAGTTCCTTCAGTTGTTTGCAGGTGGATGTTAGGATCATTCTCACCTTCCATGATTGAGGGAAGATTTTCTGCTCTCTGCTTTGCTGCAAGGGTTTGCTTTCAGAGTGTCCTGGCTATTCTTTCTATCTCAGGGTCTAAAAGTAACTCTTCTTCCATAAACGCCCTACAAATAGATAAATTGAAAACTAAATATTAAAACTAATAAAAGCAACAAAAATAAAAGTCTAAATTAGATAGTTCCAGTTTTTCTCAATATCAATTTTATTTTAATCCCCGCTAAGTGGCACCAAAAACTTGTTATAAAATTCATAAGTATACAAAATCGTACTCAAATAATAAAGTAGTAAAACTGAATTATCATCTCACAATTAATGATTAAACAGATTGAGTATTATTTTTTCACTAGAACTTATACTATTTAGAAAATAAAAATTCAAAAATTCTACAACTAATGAAATAAAGCGAAAACTATATTATCGAGATTGTTCTGTAATTTATGAGAGGATGTTAAGCCTATGATTTCACCATCACCATCTAGATTGATCTCCTGATTTTACTGCAAATGGATTCTAGATTTGTTTGTGAGGACAAAAGTAATCATCTAAGTAACACTGTCACCCTACTTTTTTTTTTTTTTTTTTTTTTTTTTGGTTTTTTNNNACTGTCACCCTACTTTTTTTTTTTTTTTTTTTTTTTGTGGTTTGTAGTAACACCTAACTCACATTTTAACACTTCTGTTTAAGAAGAGTTAGTTTTTTTAATATTTTAATATAATTTTTAGTAATACTTCACCCCCACTTATATATATCTTATAATAAACTAATATTTTATTACAAAAAATTCAAAAAAGTTAAAAAATATATGTATAATATTTTAATAAATTTATCTTATTATAAAATTATTATTTTTTAATAAATGAAAGTTAAATAAATAAATAAATTTTATAATAAGATAATTTTTTTAAATTATTATATAAATTTTCTAACTTATTTTGATTTATATATATATAAAATATCATTTTATAATAAGGTATATGAAAGTGGGAGTTAAGTGTTACAAAAAAATTATTAAAATATTATGATATATAAAATAAAAATGTTATAATAATTATTAATAAAAAAATCCATTTTCAAAACTAACTCCTATTAAAGGAAGTATTAAAATGGAGTTAATTAAAAAATAAATGGGGTGGTGGTGTGCACAACTAGAGAGTGGGAATGCCATTTTCCGTTCCTTTATTAAGGATTAAGGAAGTAGTTAGTACCTAACTTTTTCATATTGGAAGTGACAAATAGCTCTTCCTAGCTGCCAGTCTTCCATCATCCAGGCTTCAGAACCAGTTCCAGATTGCAGAAAAATGTCAAATTCCGGTGATCTCAATTCCTATGCGCATGTAGCTCTCCTCCCAAGTGCTGGTATGGGGCATCTGACACCCTTTCTCCGACTGGCTGCGTCACTTGTTCATCACCACTGCCTTGTCACCTTAATCACCACCGACACGACTGTCTCACTTTCAGAGTCTCAGCTTATCTCTCGCTTCCTCTCTGCTTTTCCTCAAGTCACTCATAAGCAGTTCCATGTTCTCCCACTTGACACCACATCAACCAACTCTGATGACCCTTTTTTCCTTCAGTGGGAAGCCATACGTCGCTCAGCTCACCTCCTCACTTCCATCCTTTCTTCAATGTCCCCTCCTCTCTCCGCTCTCGTCTCAGATGTAAGCTTGTTTTCATCGGTTGTTCCAGTTACCACAGAGTTAGGTCTCCCAAACTATATCCTCTTCACTTCATCCGCGCGAATGTGTTGTCTCGTTGAGTCTTTCCCAACTTTTGTTGCATCCAAAACCAGCTCTGGTTCTATTCAATTCAACGACGTTATTGAAATTCCAGGCCTTTCTTCAATACCCCTATCATCAATCCCTCCCCCACTTCTAAACTTAAATAGTCTGTTCGCGACTATGCTTATACAAAATGGTCAGAATTTCATAAAATCAAATGGGATACTGATCAACACATTCGAAGCACTAGAAGCAGAAATCATCCCAGGGGTCAGTGACAGACGAATCGTAGATGGGCTTCCACGCTTCTATCCTATTGGACCTCTTTTACCGTGTGAGTTTGAGAAAAAAGACTGCATTGCACCTGTTAAGTGGCTTGATGATCAAGCAGAAGGGTCAGTTGTGTACGTTAGTTTCGGCAGTAGATACGCCTTGTCAAGTGCGCAAATGAAGGAGCTTGGAAATGGATTACTAAGGAGTGGGTGTAGATTTCTGTGGGTGGTGAAAGGTAAGAAAGTTGACAAGGAGGACGAAGAAAGTTTGGGTAAGTTGCTTGGGCCTGAGCTGATGGAGAAGATTGAGAATCATGGGTTAATTATCAAGGATTGGGTGGATCAAGACCAAATACTGGGTCACAAGGCTGTTGGTGGGTTCGTTACTCATGGCGGGTGGAACTCATTGGTGGAGGCTGCATGGCATGGAGTGCGTGTGCTGGTGTGGCCACAGTTTGGGGATCAGAAGATCAATGCAGAGGTGGTGGAGAGAAGTGGGTTGGGAATGTGGGCCAAGACCTGGGGCTGGGGCGTGCAGAATGTGGTGAAAGAAGGGGACATTGGAGAGACCATAGAAGCTATGATGGGGAACGACCTGTTGAGAGTTCAAGCAGAAAAGATTAGAGAAGAGGCAAGAAGAGCTGTTGTAGTTGACGGAAGCTCCAAAAAGACTTTGAACGAGCTCATAGAGGAGTGGAAGAACAGTAGAACGATCTGATGGTTCATGGTTTTTGTGGTTTGTCACTAGCCCGATTTCTTTTCTTGTGTTTGTTCGCTCTGTGACTTTCATTTTGTTTCAAGGAAGCTTAATAATATCGTCATGTGTAATAAATTTGCGTTAGCATACGAATGTTTTCCTTTATTGGGTCAATAATCTAGTAGGATTGCAACACATATGCCTTCTTAACAGGGTTTTTCTAATGTACTCAAAATGAAAGTTTAATATTAATTATGAATGTGAAAATATATCAACAGCATTTAAAAACTATCTGCGAAGATAAATTGTAAATATATAAAATACGATTTAAGTTTCTTAATTCATTGTTTCTCTTAAATAATTATTAAAACAATAATTGTCCTTTTTCCTAATAATATATGTTCTTTTAAAAAAAAAAAAAAAAAAAAAGAGACGGAGCCCAATAGGGGCCACGTCTGCCAATTTTATCGAATTTCAGTTGATTAATATCAACCGTTTGTTTTTCCCTCCCCATATCTCTCTCTCCCTCTCCTCTTAAGCTGAGAGAGGGGTTAGCAATGGTTTTCTTCGCATTTTCGCCTCATCCATTTACCAACTTCACAGTCTCTGCAAAACCCAATAGCCTCCGCAATAGCCTCCACAAGAAGATCCACTTGGGTTCTTCCAAGAAACCTATAAGTCCTTCTGATTCTTCGTGCAGGTCTTCCCCATCTTCCATTCCATTTCACCATGTGATGTACAGGTCTCTTGTTCCTTTGGCTGCTTCAGCTGCCATTCTTCTCTCATCTTCCCCAGGTAAATTGTTAGATTATTCACAAGTGGTTCTGTTCAGTCTTCATGTTCTATTATTATTTTTCTTCTCACCAATCTAGAAGATTATATTATCCAGGAAGCGACCATTCCATTTCCATAGGTTGCGTGTTCGGAAAATGTTAGGTTTTGACTTTAGTGACAAGCATATCAACCGTTTTTATATTTAACAAGTTTTAATACCAATTAATGTCGTCATGGACTTGGTATCGCCCCTTCATTATTCTATTATCAACTTTAATTTACCTTCAATCATTAAAATAATTTATTTCCCCTTCTTAATGGTATTACTTAAATCTAAAAATCTCTGAAAAGTGACAAGTAACGTGGTATATAGTATTACTCTTCTAAACATCCTCTTTTATTATCCATGTTACGCATGTTGGTAGTGTTTTGCTCCATATTGTTACATCACTATAAGAGACTACATTTGTGTATATAGATGCTTAAATGTAGGTCATTTGTGAAAGATAATAAGAATACAATTGATCATTTTACGCTTCTGGGTTTTCAGCTAGCGCTGGATTTTTGTCTGGATTTTCTGGAATTGAATCAGTTCCCGGTCCCGAGTTGCCTCAAATCGACTTTCTTAATCGCTTTAATGGTTTAATCTCCCATCTTGTTTGCATTAATTTTACATTTTGCATTCGTGGTCCATGTAATAGACTGACATGAGACTAGCACTACTTCTTGTGCAGAAGAAAACCAAAAGAAGTATGCAGAAAATGATGCAAGATTTAAAGAATCTCCCCTGCTGAAGAAGCTGCTAGAGAAATCCAAATTGAATAAAGAAAAGTAAATCCTTGTACTTAATGTTCTACTTTTTATGTTGGAACAATTACCGAACCTTCAATGGGACTACATATGAACAGAAGTCTGAACTCTGCATTACTAATTTGTATTTGGCTAATTGATAAACACTCACATAGGAGGCTAATTATGTTGCAGAATGAAGATGGCTTCTTATTATTACTTAAACAAGTCATATAGGTCCACTTTCATATTAATCATTTATCGATATGATGTGAATTTTAAATGGTAATGTTACTATGTCATGGAAAATTTCAGGAACCGGCAAGATATTGAAAACAAGTACTGCTTGCGTGGGGCAGAGTGGGGTGTAGGGGATTGTTCAGCAGAGGGCATGTCACCGGAGGACAGAGAGAACTTTATTTCAATGTTGAAGCAAAAGGCAGGAGTAAATGAATGAACCATGTCTAGGTAATGCTTTACTAGATTAGCCGTTAAGAATCTGCCGTGGAAGATCACTTCTGAAGTTGTTTTCTCCCTGCTGCAAGCCTGCGAGTGTACTCATTTTTTGTTGATCATTTACTATTTATGTAGTATTAATGAGATGATATCTTGTGATGACTCTATCATCTACCCACCTTTTGTTAAGGCTCATTAAAGTGATCATACCAATATTTTCCGGAAGTATAAATTCCTTTATTATGCGTTCGTCTTCCATGAGGCGACTTTCAGTTCATTGTTTCTTTTGAGAGTATATAACCATGAGAAATTTTTTCGTAGATTGTTTTAATGACAAATACAATGGAACGGTTGTATTGGTTTAGGTTAACATGTTTACAGATACTACTCGACCATATCTTAAAATGTACCAGCTTTCACAGCAGCAACAACATGATGAATAAAGGCCAAAGCGAAGTAACCAGCAGCTGAAATGTCCATCGGTAGCATAGAACTGATGGAACAACCATTTGATGAAAGGCATAAGAGGGAGTAGAGTGGAACGTCTTGACTAGAACAATATATTCAACTAACTTCACTAGCAATTAAAGGAGGTTATAAGTTTTCTGGCTGGGATTTCGATATTTCGAATCTTGAAGTATTTCAGATCCAATCTCGGAAAGATTGAGAAAATCACTAATGATCCTGATAGGATCTCTAGTCCTAAACATCGAAGCTTGTTTTTCATTTATTGTAAAATGCACAAGTGACCTCAACACACAACTCGGTTCCTACTTCAAGCTCAAGCCCCAAATGCTACACCAAGCTTTTGCGCATTCAGAGGTGAAGTCGTTCCACTTAAAAGCTCTTCAGACGACAAGTCATGCGCTTGGAAGATTACTGAATTATATAAAATCTTCACGAAAAAAGATATCATCAACGACAATTTGGGGTTGCAACTATCGACTATGCACCATCAGAGGATTGGTGGGAGACATGACGTTGACTTATATTTACAGTTAAGCAAAAAATAAATACCACAAAATCGAGAGAACGAGATGTTGCTCAAACATTAAAACATATCTCTGCAAAGCTTTCTCATTTTCTTGGCTAAAGCTTAAAGCTTGACCACAGAACATTTCATAATTTGCTCAAAAAAATCCAATTAACATATGTTTCAAAGAGATTTTTGAAGCCATAATTACCCATTTCAACCTTATATATTCGAATAAATTTATGGGTAAGTTCATTATCTTCCCCTAATATTTGATTTTAGAAAAAATATATATTTTTTATTTATTTATACTTGGTTTCGTAATTGATTAAAGTACAAAATTTTTTATTAATTCTAAAATCCGTAATTTTAAGCCACCAACCAATCATTAAGATTGGAGTTGGACATGCACAAACACAATTATTTGGTTGTGGCAAGAAATGACAACCCAGCACGCACACGCAGGGGCCTTGATAAATTTCTAGGAAATTTTAGGGGTGGTTTTGGGATTCCCAGTCAAACTATGCAAAAGACAAATGCCAATTTTACCTTGAAATCATTATGAGCTTCTGCCTTTGCAAGCTCATCGACCAGCAACAATAGTTGTATTTTTTTTTTTTCCAATTTTCACGCTTAAAAAATTTAAATTAAAAAAAAAGGAAGTTTTGCGAGTATCCAGATTCTCAATCACAGGTACGTCTAACTCAATTTTAGTTTATTAAGGGATTATTCGAGTTTTGTTTCGATGCTCAATTCTTATATTTTTATGAGAAATTTCATGTTAGGGTTTGAGTTGATACAATTAATTGGCTGTTTTAGCTACAACTTGACTTGTTTTGTTTACTTCGTTTGTGGTCGGGTGCGAAGAAGCGCTTCGTTGGAAAAAAAAGAAATCATGATCTTATGTGTGTGTATGTTGTGATTTCGATTATGACGTAGGTTTTATCTGTTCTAATTGCAGGATAAGTTGTGGGACTAGTTAGGTTTCACATTCTGAAAATTATGTGGGTTGTTAGAAGTTTGAAATTTTGAGGAGTTAGAAAGTTAGGAAGAGACATTCTGATTGGAGGTGTAGAAAATGTACCGGACTGTGGCTACAGCCACGCCTAGGGGTGGGTTACCAAGTGATAGTGGGGATTCTGTTGTGACTTTGGATCAAGTTCCACGGTGGAGCGATGCAGAGCACAGGTCTTCTTTGGTATATGAGAATGAAGACTCTTCGTTTTCTAATTCATATTTTCCCGATCCTTTAATGTCTTCTTCCGGGGCAGAAAGTGCTAGTAGTGGGATGGTTTCGAGGTTTCCTATGGATCATCAGATCAACTTGAAGATATACTTGTGGAGGGGAAACCCCTGGAATCTTGAGGTGGATGCTGTTGTGAATTCTACAAATGAGGTGAGCACTAAATGCTTTATTCTGTCTTCTTTGATCATAAGTACGATGATGTTACGGGAAAAATTTAATACTTTTTTCTTCAGTCTCATTGTCACACGTTGTCATGGCTTTTATTACTTTTGTGATCTTGGCAGCGTCACTGCTCCTGGATAGTTGTGTAATTGGAGGGTTGAGTTGGTGTACCATTAAATAGGATAAAAAGATAAGGGCTATTATAATCACAAGCTTCTTCACTGTATTCAAATTTGAGGACCATAACTTTTAAGTATTTTTTTTTCTTCACTCGTGATGGACTCTAAACACTTGTATTTGAACTTTCTTTTTCTGAATCATCATCTCTATGGAAAATAGTGTGTTGATTTATTTTGCCAATGTGCAGAATCCAATTCATGCAGTTGTCTTGAGTTTGTAACTTCAATGTTTATACCGTGGATGTGTAATAATTATGTTCAGGAAGTTTCTTTTACAAGGAGTGACTACAAAAGCTTCTCAACTCTCTGTAATGCGTGTAGGGGAGTTCAGCTAGCTCATCACCTTATAAATGAGGCATTTGTCCCGAGTCTGTGTCTGCTGCCAAGAAGCTTGATGATTTATTAAATTGCCCAAGTGCTTGTAACTTGATTCTCTTACCTAATTGAGATATCCACATATGTTGAGATTTATTTTAAGTTCATCCAAATGTACCACAAAGTATTGAGTCTGGAGACATAGAATCTTCATTACATGGATAACTAGTAAGGTGAAAGCAACTAATTATATATATTTTATCTTTGATGCAAATCTTTATTATATATTGTTGACAGAACTTGGATGAAGCACACAGCAGCCCTGGTTTGCATGCGGCAGCTGGGCCTGGTCTTGCGGAAGAATGTGCTACACTGGTATGTTAACCGTAAATGATTGTTTCTCTAGATTCTATAATTTTATATATATATATATATTATGTCATGAGGCAGTAGACTTGGGAGTCCCTGATAATCTGTTAAACAAAGATCTACATGATAAGAGAGGAATTTTAGAACATAGGATCTAAAGTGTTTCTTGTATGCAAGCACATAATAAGAGAGGAATCAAGTTTTCGTTGAAGCTTTTTATCTGTCTAATTGTTAGGAACATTGTCAGGACATAGAAGTCAGTGAAACTGACTTTATATACTTATTATTCTTGACAGGGTGGATGCCGGACAGGGATGGCAAAAGTAACTAACGCATATGATCTTCCTGCTAGGTGCGTGTACTGGTGCATTTTTTATATCCAAAGTGTAAAATAACAGAAAATATGTGAAAGTATTTAGAAGACCACTGATATACTTAGAAGATCAGAGACATTTGTAGAACATCATTATATGTAATACGCAAAGTAACACTGAAAACTTGTAATATGTATAGAAATTATTACTATTGTTCTGCATGCAGTTGTTCTTCTTAGTTCACTCTTACTAATGAGACATCTTTGTTGTATTTTTATTGGTATATGATGTTCATCTATTGTTCATCAAGTCACTTGAGGTGCTTATGATTAAGAGCATTTCACTGAAACTCTCGAGATTGAGATCTTGCAATCAGTCAATTTTGTGTTCATTCTATTTAAGGCATACTTGGTACCTCATGTTTTGGCAGTCTGTAACAATGTATATGTTGCATGCTTTAGCAATATTTATTATAATTTGCTATCTGATGCACTTCCTTTACAAGAATTCATGGTATGAAATTTTTTTATTTGTGAAGTTTTAGGTTCATGAAATTCTATTTTAAATGGAAATTGATTCTTTTTATTTTAATGATATTAATAGGAGGGTTATCCATACAGTTGGTCCCAAGTATGCTGTAAAATATCATACTGCTGCAGAGAATGCTCTGAGTCATTGCTATCGATCTTGCCTTGAACTTCTGATTGAAAATGGGCTTAAGAGGTGGTTTGGTAGCAAATGCTACATTGCTTTTTTTCTTGCAGTTTGGCGATCTATTTGTGCTTTTCTTATAGTTTGTAAGATCTGACACTTATTTTTTGTTTAATATATATGAATGCAGCATCGCTATGGGATGTATTTACACAGAGGCTAAAAACTATCCTCGTGAACCAGCTGCTCATGTGGCTATAAGTGAGGACTTCTCCTATATGTTATTGTTCTTTGATTAATTCTTTTGATCTCTTTAAAACATGGGGAATATTTGGACATTACAGAAAATGAATAATGTATTCTAGATTTATTAATACTTAGAAATTTTGCCTGCTGATGCTAATTACAAGTTTCAATTGCTTTCTTATCCATAAAAAGGGAAAATATAGTTTTAAAATTGGTGTCTCTGAAGAAGTTATAAAACTAATCATACCAATGCTGCATTCCTAATTGCTAACTACCAAAATTTAAATTGTTTTCTTATCTACAAGGGAAATAGGAAAAACAGTGTTTTAAAAATGTTTCATTTGAAGAAGTTCTAAAACCAATCACATACCAGTAGTGGTCATGGCTTTAACTTCCCCTAGGGTACCTCTTTGTCTGATGGATTTGTAACTTCAAATGCTATACCCAAAACAGTGGAGCCAACTTTCCCAAGTGACAAAAATAGTTATAAAATGACACTTGGGTTTTTAGCATCAATTAGTGAATATGTTTACTTATTTGTTCATGTGAAATGCAAAAGCACTTGTAATCCTATCTTTGTGTAATGATCTGTTAATGTGTGCATTTGGAAAGTCAATTGTTCTTCTTTCTGTCATTATCTCCTAGTCATATTAGTTTGCTTTATCTTCAGGAACCGTACGGCGGTTTCTCGAGAAGCAAAAAGATAAGATTACTGCTGTTGTCTTTTGTACTACCACATCATCTGATACAGAAATATATAAAAGGTATAGTCATATTACAATTTATTTTTGTTACCTTACAGGTGCAAACAATGTTTTTTAGATAAATTTGTATAATGGATTTGTTTGTCATGTGGCACTTGCTATTATTTCTGTTATTAATATATATTTAATGATTCTTCTCTACTTTAGGTTTTATCTCATCTTAGTACTATATTTCTATTGTAGATTGCTTCCCCTCTACTTTCCTCGAGATAAACATGAGGAGGAGGTGGCCATTTCAAAGCTTCCTGCTGATGTAGGGGATGAGAATGGTGAGACAATTATAGATGAACGTAAAATTAGGATAAAGCCATTGCCCAAAAAGACTGTCCCAAAGCCTCCCCAAGATCCAGTTGAACTTCCAATCAGTGATGTTGGCTTGGTACGAAGGTCAGTTAATTACTTAATAATAAAAACTGGGTAATTTTATGTATGCTTAATTTTTTCTTTTGGCATCGGTTGTGTACTTGTTGGTTCAGTCTGAAGATGTGTGCAGTTTCAGAGACATTTGCTCATATATTTGATGTTTTTCTTGTTTTAGCTAACTTATTGTTTTCCACATGGTACTATGAAATTATTACTAGCTCTGTTGTATTAAAATTGTCAAATAATTTACCGGATGAATATTGTTGTCACAGGAACTCGTCATATTTGGATTCATATTTGGATCCTGCCTTTATGTCCTTAATTAAAGATCCAGATCAGAGACGCAAGGAACAATGGGAAAAAACTGCTCAAGCACAAAGTGGGTTTAATTGTGCTAAACTGCTTGGATTTGGTGATCTTGGTGGACCACCATTGTCCGCTGCTGAAGAATATTCACTTCATTCAAGATATCTTTCTAAAGCAAACTGTCTTAATCTTTCTGAAATCGCGGAGATGAAAATTGTGTAGGAATTCAAACATCATTTGGTTTACATACCTACATAGCATTTTAATTGTTTTTGCATATTAATCTACTTTTTCATTGCATCACTGGTTCTCCATAATTAAGTTTACTAAGGTATTTTAGTTGGTGGTGTAAAGGTGGCTTTAACATATGTTATGGTTTAATGGTCCTTTAGTGTAAATCGCATTAAGTTTGTTTTCTGTTTCTGTTTCAGTTACCGTGGTGGGGTGGACAGTGAAGGACGTCCTGTAATGGTTGTTGTGGGAGCACATTTCTTGCTGCGATGTCTTGATCTTGAGCGTTTTGTTCTTTATATTGTGAAAGTAATCTATTTACAACTTGCTTCAATTTTGCATTTGTTGGCAACTCAAACCTTTAATAATTATTTGTGTTGGAAAACGCTTCTCTTTATGATGCTCTTTTCCTTTTTGACTTGTCTTATCCTTGTTGATAACTGACTTTTGGAACTAAGTGTATTGATTTTTTATCTCAGGAATTCGAACCTTTGATTCAGAAGCCTTATACTATTGTATACTTTCATTCTGCAGCATCTTTACAGCTGTAAGTATTACCTAGTTTGGCTTGCAATAATGTGTGCTTTTGCCAAATTAAACAGGTCACCAATTTACTAAGAGTCTTTCATGTTGTTTGAGATTTATTGCCTATTTGGAAATTTTGTTAAGTACTTAAATTGTATTAAGGGTAATTTATTTGCTATTATATTGTATGTCTCACTTGTTCTACTATCATAATTCTTCTTTGAAATCAGCCAACATAAATGACGGTAACAAACCTTCTAATGAGTGTTGATCCTTGTTATTTCTGTCAAAACAATAAAGGAGACAAGGGAGAAATGTTATTTCTTTCATTTGTGTCGAGTAACATGCATATCCTTTTGTGCATATCTTAGAAGGTGATATCCCTTCTTGTATTTCCACATCTGGGCTTTGATTTGTATCAATGATAGTATTGGATGCTGAAACATTATGGCAATCATTTCCATGCCCATCCAATGCTCTGTTGTAATTATCAAATCTTCTTGTACTCTTTAAATACTTAAACTTTTGTCTGATTTATGTTGCATTTTCACTCAATAAATCAGGTAGGAAGAACAATTTCTATGACCAAGAATGGTTTAATAACCGTCATGATTTTGAACTTACTAAATGAAAATTTCATTTCACTTAAAATGGTGAGCACATTTTATTGATTGAAATTTGTTCTTAGCTGGCTGGGTTTCCCAGCTTGCTGAACAACCTCATCTTTGAGTTTCTTTGCTAGCATTATGAATTGCATCTCTCTGTGCCTTGGAGCATTGAGAGTTCTGAAATTTTGAACAGGAATAATAAACCTAATTGTAAATGGGCTCCTGACTGGAGATGTGCATATGAAACATGGATATTTCTTTTATAACTAGTCATGTTCTGCTCACTCTATGTTATCTGTTTCTGTGGTACACAGCCAACCAGACTTCGGATGGATGAGAAGATTACAACAGATACTTGGCCGTAAACACCAACGTAACCTGCATGTATGTTGTACTTATAATTCCTTCTAGTTAGAGAGCACATAGGCATGCTTGGTTCTGATTGCATCCTCTGCTTTATGTAGGCAATTTATGTTCTTCATCCTACTTTCCACTTGAAGGCTGCCGTTTTTGCACTGCAAATGTTCGTAGATAGTGTGGTATGTCTGAAACTGTTTCTCATTGAACTGTAGTCGGCATCTCTATCTACTTTGAAATTTTACTGTATCTGAATGTCGGTAACTAATTGGTATTCTTTAGGTGTGGAAGAAAGTGGTATATGTTGATCGGCTTCTGCAGTTGTTTAGATATGTTCCTCGTGAGCAGTTGACCATCCCTGATTTTGTGTTCCAGTTGAGTTCTCCGGATCTTCTCTTTTTGATAGTTTATTTTTGTTTCTAATGAACCAAGAATAGGTACTCCGTTGCACTTCAACTAGTGAGTTGCTCTAATAAATCCATTTGAAAGTTTCTTGGCTATTCGCTTAGTTGACCCTACAATCTGAATAGGGGTTGTACTGGGTACATGAGCCAGTGGTTTCTGATATGAAGTCAGGCCACCAGCTACCCCTCTCCATATTGGTTTTGTAGATGTTCCACTAGTTGCATCTTGCATACTGTTATCTCTAGTCTACAATTTGGATGGTGGAAACATGAATAGAAAAGATTGATTCTAATTTTCTGTTGCGTGGTTGATGCAGGCATGATTTAGAAGTGAATGGAGGAAAGGGTCTTATTGTGGACCCTAGAACAAAATATGTATATCAACGGCCATAGGCACCAGTTCCGCCGGCTGATTAAAAGTAATGATTCACATATTGTTTCTGTTTTTATGGTCTTTGGTAGGGCAAAGGGGTTTGTATTTGGTTGTTAATCGTGTACAAATAGTATCTTGATTTATTATGTTATTTGTTGAGCAATGATCTGTTTGTTCTGATGATGGAAATAAAGCTTGTTCATTTTGTATCATGTTGGATGAACTCTTCTCAATAATAATTCAAGGTGATTTGAGCTTTGTTAATAGCTGGAACTTTTAAACACTATCTGTTGCCAGATATGAAAGCGTACATTTTTAAGTTGTTTTAATTTCATTATTATAGAAAACAATGAGTGTCACGGGATTTAATGGCATTATCATCTCATTTAGAATCTCTTTAATGAATGTTGATAATTTATGATAGGATTTGAAATAATTTTTTGGATGAGCCATATAATTGTACGAAAAAATCTTTGCGTACTCATCGAAGAAAGTTTAAGAAACACTCATTGTATCAATTCATAAAATTTGATGAATTCTACAAGAACAATTTTTTACTTAAAACTCTTAGTTTTTTTCATGAGAAGTATAAAAAGGATTAACAGAAAAAAAAATTCAATCTCTTGAAAATAAATATATTATTATGAAATATTCAATTCTTAATTTACTATTAGGGACAAATAGTTTATTTCAACAATTATTTTTAACATTCACCTAATCTAACATGAATCCTAATCTTTTAAATATTTTTCATCAAATTTAAACCAAAATCAATTATAATTTAATTAATCATAAAAAAAACGATGAATTATAAGTCACCTAAATTTATGATAAAATTATTTATTATTTATTTTAATTTATTCATCTTGTTCTCCCTAAAATACATTGATGAAATATAAATTCAAACTTAAAAAATAAATAAGTAAATAAAAATAACTGAACTCCAGAAACACACAATGCTAAGATTGCATCATCCTTATATCCATAATAAAGATATATATATATATATATATATGGACAAATAAAAAATGTTAGGTAACATTATAACAGAAGAGGTCTGGAAGAGGGGCATGATAAGAAGGCCTAGATGCAGACGTGAGCTGATAAACAAAACGGCGAGAGGCAACGCAAAGTTGTAGATGAAACATTCAGAAACGTTTTCATTATCTGACATGGACGGCTTGAGATATTCAAGGCCCCTTCCCGAAAATATCATGCGGCGAAGATCTTTGTAGGATGCAACGTTTCAGGAAATAAGCCCAATAACATATTCTAATCCCTATGGCATGTAATTGGAAATAGAGACACGTCACCTATATCTACTTTTAACCAAGAAAAAGATAACAATAATATTTTCTGAGGACAAAACCCGGGTTGGTTAAGTGGGTCTCTCTCTCCTCATTTGCGGCAGCGGCAGCGGCTTTCTGGTTAGTTTTCCGATTAATACACTCTCCCGCAGTCTCAACACTCGACTCTTCTACTTTTCAGCCAAGCTTTTTTTTTTTTTTTTTCAATTACTCTTGTTGTCTATGTAGTTTGTTAATTTCTTGGAATCATAATTCTCTCAAAACCAATTTTTGTTTAAAATAAAAGAATCAATATACACTTGAAAGTTGATCTAAGCGAGTAAATATAGCCGTCTTTTATGTACATTATTCATTATTGTTATTTGATCATGAGATGGCCCCATGTAATCCCACTTTTGCTCGAGGAAGAAGGGAAAAAATTCAAAATAAAAATCTCTTTTTTTTTTTATCTGTTTTGATTATACTGGTTAATAATCACCTAGCAACATGAATTGAAAATCAGTTTTGTGTGACTACAGATGCAAAGACTGTTGCACTCATAGTTTTATACTGCAAAAGTAAAGTTCCATTTCCTGGAAAGCATGGCGCAAGGCCTGTCAATAAGCACACTAACAACCTCTGGAAATGGTGGGATTTGTGGTTCAGCTTCTTCATGGAGAAGGCATTTCAAGGTAGAGAAGAAAACCCATTTGGGAATTGATAGGCAATATCTTTGGCATCATTGTGTTCAAAGCTTGTACTTGAGAGGTAACCCCAATACATTAAGACAAAGAAATGTGAAGGTTCAAGCTGGTTGGCTCTTCAAAGGTGGTGACCAGGGGTTGGATGCAAGCTCAGAGCGTAGTGAGAGTGCTAATGAGGATATACTGATTTTCTTTTTTCAGCTAGACTTGGCAACTCGAGTACAGGTTTGACTGGCGGTTTTATATTTTATTATGCATAGTGAAAATGGTTTAACAGCTCTCCTAGTTTGAGGGTGGTGCTCATGAGCTTTGATGGTTAAATGCAGTGCGCTTTAAACATGGAGCAGTATGAAATTGCACAACAATTGAGGAATAAGCTGACTGAGGTTAGATCTGTAATCCTGTGTTTGTTTGATGACACTCATGAAGAGATCACTTCCGCAGTAACCTGCCTAAAGGACTTGTTAAGAAGCATGTTGCTCACTAATTGGGAATTTCAATGAAGTCATGTTGTTTGTGTATTTAGTGCTGCTTGTTATGTTCTATGCAGAGGAATTTTTTCATGTTACCTGATGGAGTATCAACATGTCACATCTTAAATCTGCAAATGCTTGCTTGCATTAATACAGATGTGCAATTGGAATTAGCTTCCTTGCATAGTACTGTTCAGTGTGCTTAATAAGTGTTCTTCTTGGAAGGTTGAAGAAGAAATAACCAGGCAAATAGAGGCAAAAAGAGGATTGTCTTCAAAGAATGAAGCTCAAGATAAGGCTATCGGTATCATACGTCTCCGGTGAGCCCACATCATGTTGTCATTTTTCCTTTTTTGGGTCATTTTTGGTGGTGGCTTATTGATTTAGTTTGAAAGTTTAATGGGACCATTTCTCCTTATTCCCTGCAGTGCAGACCTGCAGAGTGCAATTGAGAGTGAAAATTATGCTTTGGCAGCTGAACTACGGGATCAAATTTCCAAGCTAGAGGCAGAGTCTTTGGCTGCATCAGCAAAAGCGCTGGTCTTTGAAAATGCACAATATGCATTTCGTCTAGGGCAGAAAGTAAAGCATAAAGTTTTTGGTACTTAATTAGTATGCTTTTCACTGCATTAATTCGACTTTTGATTTTTTACTTATTTTTATGCTCTTAACTTTGATTAAGACAAATGTGACCTTGTAGGCTTGTACTATGTAGACAGAATCCTTCTTAGTATTATCATTTATCTGAGCTGCATGTCAAAGTCCTCATAGAATTATGGACTTTGATGAAGTCCAAAAGAATTATATGCAATAAATAAATCTGAGAGATAGCTCATCCCTTTCTGATGATCTAACAATTTGTGCTTGATTTTGTCTCAAAGTTTTATGGGTTTGCTTATTGGCTTCATTAAGTCCTGCAGTGTAATCCCTACCCTGAGCTAGCTTGGATGTGAGGTCCTGCCTGACTCCATGTTGTTTTCATGTCATGATAGTGTGTTTTCTGCAAAACGGAATACAATCCCAGAATTTGCTGAAAGGTTGCGAAAGGTTTTAGAATATTGCAAAAGAAGTATGCGAAAGGTTTTGGAAAGTCGTGAAATGTTGTAGAAGACTCCATAACATCATGAAATATGGTGGAAGGTTTTAAAAGTATATAGAAGAACTTTCAGAGAAACTAGGGTGATTTGGAGGGCTTTGGTCTTTTCTAGAAGGTGGTGAAAGTGAGCAGAAAACTCAGGATTCTGAAGATATTTGTAGAAGTCTCTAGCGCTCTTGAGAAGGGTTTAAGCGTAGGACCTTGAAGACATCTCTAGAGCACCCTAGTTACTAAAAGACCCTAGGTGTGCTTGGAGTGCAAGTTTCATATGTGCTAGACTTCTCTAGACTAGAGAAACTTCTAGGTAATTGTACTTACCAATACGTTAGTGACACTTGTACATAATTGTAACCACATGTTAAGGAGGTTATGACAATAAATAAGAGTGAGATCTCATTTTTAAAGTGTGTATGTATGACATGTAAAGGGAGAACACAAAGGCAGAACTTGAAAGTAGGAAAAAGACACTAAAGTTCTCAAGTTATGATTTTAACTTTGAATTATTGTAATATTATCCCGCATTCTTGTGTCCTTTTACTATTTGAATCTCTTGTGTTAGTGAAGTTAGTTTACCTTATGTACATTAAGAGGATTTGTAGCGCTTAAGATCGTACGTGTCGCTTCGATAAATTCTTAGGCTTTGATATTTAATATCAAAGTGGATTTAGTTGAGGTTTAAATGAAGCTATGGAGGTTCTCTGAGAGGTGTTAAGAACAAGTAAAAGGGGTAGACTGTTAGAACCTGGTTGTCTTGTGTTCAAATTGAATAGAAATACCAGAAGAAATTGGAAGAACAGAGCTGAATAACAATCAATAAACAAGAGAATTAAACTGAGTATTCCAGAAAAGTATATTAACCACCTAGCTTCGAGGGCTAGTACCTCCTTAACAACCTTTTTCCTTTACTACAGAGACATGCCCCTGCACCTCATCATTCCCCTTTTTAATCCCTCCCTCTAACTAACTTCCAGCTCACTCCTACCTATTATTTTTCTGTTTCCCTAACTTAACCTTAATAACAACTTAACACTCAGCCTTCCCCTTTCCTCTCTTTTTCCTATAATATTTCAATAAAGGAGGTGCTTCATCATAGACACAATGGTTGAGATAACGATTTGAGCTACGAAAATAGGGGTGTAAGGTTGCTTCCAGCCTGGGTAGGATAAGATTGGCAATCAAGATGAGTCTCATGAAATAGTGAGCAACATGGATACTAGGGTTGCATAGGTGGAATGGGCAATGGCAAATGGCCAATGCCAAGGAGAGGTTGGATCAGCTTGAGCAAAGCATGAAGGAGCTTCATGGCCCATTAAAGCACTATTGGAAGAGCTTCAAGAGTTCATGTAAAACTCTGCGACATCCACTTTTGAGGCAGTACATTAAGAAAACTATGCTTTCCAAGCAAAGGTTCCAGAAACTTTAACAAGTATGAGCTCAAGTGGCTAAGCTTAGTGCGGGTCAATGAGGATATTAAGCTTGATTAGGCGTTGTGCAAGAGGGTGGTTTCTAACAGCTCAATCACAAATGATGCAGTCTACGTCATTTAGCAGGTAGAATTCCAAATCCAAGGAATTCAATTGAGAAACAAGATGCCAAGGAATTGGATAACTTCGAATGGCACATGGAGAAGTATTTACCCAAGTGAACCGTGCAGTCTTAGGTGCTACAAATCCCTTTTAAACATCTAAATCAACCTAAATCCCCCAAACAAAGAGGCTCAAACAAGAGTACAAAGACACAAGAGATAAAGGAATGAGGAATTTATTATAATACAAAATTACAACCCTAACTTGAGAGCTTTAATATCTCTCTTCTCAAGGTTCCAAGCTCTTACTCTTGTAAGCTTTACATGCCTTACCTATGTTTAAAAATGAGGTATTACTCTTATTTATGGACATCCACCTCCTCAATGTGTGGTTTCAATGCATACAAGGGTCACTACTCTACTAGCTAAGAGCAACTACCTAAAAGCTTCCTTACTCTAAAAAGTCTTAGGATATGTACAACTTACTTGGACTTCAGCATATCTAGAGACTTTTACCTCGTAGTGTGTTCTAAAGATGTCTCTGAGGTCTCAAACCCTTCGATAGAGTTGTAGAGACATTTGCAACTATTTTTAAAACCATTAGTCTTTTGCATACTTCTGTCCCCTACAGAAATCCAGCTCTGCAAGACACTCTAGTTTCCTCATTGTTCCATGCGTTTCTAGAACTTTTTGCACTCTACCATGATGTACTGGAGTCTTCTGCAGCATTCCATAACTTTTTACGACCTTCTGAAGCCGTAAGGGCATGTTCCGGATCCTTCTAACACCTTCCAGAAGCTCCTATCACACCTTAGAATTCTGTTTCATCTTATTGCAAATCTACGGTCTTGGCATGAAAACGCTATAGAGTCATGCAGGATGTGATACTATGTTAATCTTTTTTTGTCTCTCTCTTGACATATATATTCGGATTACTGCTGAGTGTCATACCTTTCACACCCCAACCCCCAAGTAATTAAAAGAGAGTGGAATGAAGATGCATAGTTCATCCTATTCAAAAAAAAAAAATGTGTACGACTAGTTTGAGTGGGAAATTTTTGCATTTTTCTTTTTCTTTTTCCTTTCTCCTTGCTTTTTATTGTTTCTAAAAGCCGTTCTATAATTTTAGGCTATCGAGCTGTGATTTGTGGAATGGATCCAGTGTGCTGTGAATCTAGTTCATGGATGGATACTGCACAAGTTGAGAAGTTGCCTCGAGGCTCTAATCAGCCATTCTATCAGGTTTTATTAATCTCACCACTGGTTGATTTAACTTTTAAGAGGCTGGACATCATCCTCAGAATGTGGAAATATTTTTTTAATGTGATAAACCTCATGGAAGTGTATCGTGTTTGCCCTGTATTCCTAACTCTAATCTGTGCTTCCTAACATATAGGACTTCGCCCTAGTCTTATGTAAAACTTTTAACACTAGATTGCCTTTCACTATATTATGGGGTCGAATTGGAGCATTGGCCTGGCCCTTCTCTACAAGAATTACAGATTCCTGAAGAGGAATTTGGATATCTAAATGCAAAAAGCTCTCCCAGCTTTTACAGTCACTAGATTGAATCATTTTTCAGATAGCATTTTAAATGAGTTCGTTTTTATTTCTTATTAGGTCCTGGTTGATGTACATGAAGACCCTAATCTCTTAGTGGCATATGGTAATTGCAGCTTTTTTACCCTACTTTTTGCCAATATAAATTACCTTTTCTGTTTGTACCGAAGGCATGTTGTCCTTATTCAAAAACAATCTGTATGATTAAAAGTTAAAACCACATAACACCTGACATAGAGAGATATATCATAGGCTCTTGGAGTTGCAATATCCTGTGTGACATTGGAAGTTATTGCTATTTTATCTTTGCAAATGGTCTGGTGATTTGAGTATTTTTCCTTGATTGCAGTTCCTGAAGATAATTTGTTAGCCCCTGACGAACCAGACAAGGTTAGTAGAATTATCGTTTCAAATCATGAAACATTCTCCTAGCTATCTTTTTTATTACATGTGTACTGTATTTATCATGTACAGGGGCGGTTCGATCATCCCTATGTTTCTTTTTTGTTCTATGGGATGGATCCAGCAGGAGATTTCATCCCAATCAAGCAACTGCGTGAGAAGTACAACAGGCCTCGTCATGAAGTGCCCGCAGATCCAGAAGATGGAGAGTTGCAATGATGATGCTCAAGAGAGTATCTACTTGAGCTTTAGGGGGACCGAGATATCAAATCCTTATGGTACTAAAATTTTGTGTCAATCTTTGGATTAGATATATGCAGTACTTCGCAATGGAGTGGGCATGTAACGTGTATGTGATTCTGATTCTTGTATATCCTATACTTTCTTTCTTTCTTTAATTTTCTTTTTTTCCCATATAGGGGAATGCAGCTCTCTTCTAATTGATATGGGTAAAACCAATTCGAGTAGGAAGAGATTCTGTATTTATTTGTCTCGTTGGGCGAAAGAAAATAAATAATACGGATACAGTGAGTAAAGTTTGTTGTGCGTGCTGATGCCAGAATTTGTGTTTACTTGATAATATTTGATCAAATCCTGAGGCCTGTCCAGATTTCGAAAGAACTGACACAATCCGCTTTGCCAGTTTATGTATATATATGTACATTAGTCTAACAATTCAAAGCAGGTTTCATGTTCAGGCATGATTAATATCATCGTAAAAAAGTCATAGCTTTTTCCTCGCATTTCGGTTATTTCAGAATCAGTTCTGTAACATCTAGTACTACCATACACCCAATAAAATCGATCAATAGATGGATGGTCCTGAAGAGGAACAAAATGAGCAAAGATCCTCTACGTCTTCCTGTTAATTAGTGAGACCTTGTTTAGAAACAATGAACAATCTGTTTACAAAAATGTCCTTACCAGTTTGACTTAGAGGTGGTAATATAACTTGTCTCTTTACTATTCCATGCAAGCGGAACATGATGAGGGAAATTATAGGGTAAATACATAGACACCCTCAAGGTTTGATCTAAGTAACAATCTCA
>JANLJB010005060.1:27526-51675 GCA_026212285.1 Bursera cuneata
TTACTTTATGAATAACAAAGATGAGTTTATTATTTAGACCAAATCTTGGAGGTGTTTATGTATTTACCCCGAGATATTATTAGGCACCCCATAAGTAACATTGTCATCTCCATTGACTTATTAGTATTTTAAGGACGGTCGAATTAACACATCAATATTGTTGGGCATAATGGTTTTTTGATAGTAGTCTAATAAACTTTCTTTCTCTCCATCTCTGTCTTTCTCTGCCCTTGTCCTCCCGAAATGTCCAAACCCATTACCAAAATTTGATAGCAGCTGCGGCGGGCAGCAGCTTCTATCTTCTGTTACCAAGCCCCTGCCTACCTATATAGCAGATTACAATTTTACAAGAACAGAAATCTGTACAAACATAAAAGATCAGTCTTGGAAATTTTACCAAAGCTTTCATCTTTACAATAGAGAAAAAGCAAAGCAAAGAAATTTCCTATAAAGATTGGTCTTTTTTTCCTGCACCTTTAAAATTGCGCATGAGAAGAGAGATAACTAGGTAGAAAAATACACGATAAAGTCCAAATCATTCACCATTTCTTACTTTTCTAAGTTTCTTTCTCTGTCAAAGTCCCTTCTCCCAGAACCAGAAGATCCAAGACTACTTGGAATATCAAAAATAATTAAACAGAAACAAGCCCGTTTCTTTTTTTTTTTTTTTTTCTTCTTCTCTGCTTGTAAATGGCTGTTAGTAGTCTGATAATCTTCAGCCTGCTAACGTGCCCCTCTTCCACTTTCTTCGTCAGATCCAAGCGACGAAGCTTGTCTAACTCATCTAAGACAATCCTTGGAAGACCCTGACAAGAACCTTCCAAACTGGAAGTCAACCTTCTCAAATCCCTCCAACGGCTTCACCTGGTATCTCCCAGGCGCCACCTGCAACAATGGCCGCATCACCAATCTCTCTCTCGTATCTCCTTTCATTTTCACTGTTCAAGATATCAAAAGATCGTTATACCCAGATGACGCTAACGTGGATTCAAAAAATTGGGGTTTGGGTGCTACTAAAAAGTTAACGCGGGATAGCGGTGTTACTCAGATATAACATGGAGGTGCTTATGAAATTTCCACGAACATAATGGCTTCATTTCAGTTCTTGCTGTTCTTAGAAGGTTAGACGGCTAGACTTGAATGTTTAAACATAAACAACCCTAGATTGTTGTCTGCCCACAAACATAAACAATGACCCTGTACATGCCCTTCTTCAGATCATGCACCACCTTAAGCTCTCTAACCCAACTCCATGCCCACCTGTTGGTTACTGGCCTCCACAATGACCCACCAGCCTCCACCAGGCTCATGGAATCTTATGCACGCATGGGCACCCTTCAATCTTCAAGACTTGTGTTTCAAACCTTCAGAAACCCTGATTCTTTCATGTGGGGTGTACTCATTAAGTGCTATGTGTTGAAAAACTTCTTTGAAGGAGCCATGTCCCTCTACCATGACATGATATACAAGCAAACCCAGATAACTAACTTTATATATCCATCTGTTTTGAGAGCCTGCTCTGGTTTTGGTGATCTGGGTATTGGTGAAAAAGTCCATGCAAGGATTATCAAATGTGGGTTTGATGATGATGATGTTATCCAGACTTCACTTGTCCGTATGTACGGTGAAATAGGCTGTTTAGACGATGCTAGGAAAATGTTCGATGAAATGTCGACGAGAGATGTGGTTTCGTGGAGTTCGGTTATTACGAGTTGTGTTGATAATGGAGAGGTTGATGAAGGGTTGAAGGTTTTCCGTTTGATGGTTCTCGAAGGTGTTACACCGGATTTTGTGACAATGCTTACTGTTGCTGAGGCATGCGGTGAATTATGTTCTTTGAGACTAGCAAAGTTGGTTCATGGTCATGTACTGGGGAGGAAGATTAAGATTGATGGACCACTTGGTAATGCTTTCATTTCAATGTATGGTAAATGTGGTGATTTGTTAAGTGCTGAGAGGATTTTTGTGAAGGTTAAGAAGCGTTGTACCATAACATGGACAGCAATGATTTCTTGCTACAATAGAAGTGGTTGTTTTCGAAAAGCTTTGGATGCTTTTGTAAGAATGCTAGATTTTAAAGTGGAACCTAACTTAATAACCTTGTTAACTCTCCTAGGTTCTTGTGCTGGATTAGCCTGGCTTAGAGAAGGGAAGTCGGTTCAATGTCATATCATAAGAAAACATATTGAACCCGACTATGATTATTTGGGGCCAGCATTGATAGAATTATATGCTGAATGCGGGAAACTAAACAATTGCCAGAAAGTTCTTCATACAATTGGAGAGAGGAATATTGTATCATGGAATATTCTCATATCAGAATATGCTAAGAGAGGAATGCTGAAGGATGCAGTAACAATCTTTGTGCAGATGCAGGCACACGGTCTAATGCCAGATTCATTTAGTCTGGCAAGTTCTCTCTCAGCTTGTGGAAATTTGGGTTTATTGCAGCTTGGACTTCAGATTCATGGTTATGTTATTAAAAAAGACTTTTCAGATGAATTTGTCCAGAATTCGCTAATTGATATGTATTCCAAATGTGGGTTTGTGAACCTAGCATACCCAATTTTTGATAGGATTCAACAGAGAAGTGTTGTAACATGGAATTCTATGATCTGTGGATTTGCGCAGAATGGTAATTCAGTTGAAGCAATCAATCTCTTTTGTCAAATGTACTTGCGCTGTCTTGAGATGGATGAAGTGACCTTCTTAAGTGTAATTCAAGCTTGCTCCAATCTGGGTCATCTTGAAAAGGGAAAATGGGTTCATCACAAGTTCATTAGCTATGGTATATATAAGGATATTTATATTGATACAGCTCTAATTGACATGTACGCCAAGTGTGGAGACCTTCAAACAGCCCAAAGAGTCTTCAATGGCATGTCAGAAAAGAGTGTGGTGTCATGGAGTGTCATGATCGCAGGGTATGGAATGCATGGTCAGCTGGAGGCTGCCATCTCACTCTTCAACCAATTGTTAGAATCAGGAATAAAACCAAATGAAGTTACCTTCATTAATATTCTGTGGGCTTGCAGTCATTCAGGGTCTAAAGAAGAAGGGAAGTTTTATTTTAACGCAATGAGGGAATTTGGAGTTGAACCCAACTCAGAACACTATGCTTGCTTGGTTGACCTCCTGAGTCGTACTGGTGACATTGATGGAGCATATGAACTGATCCGCTCAATGCCATTGCCTGTCGATGCTAGCATCTGGGGTACTCTGCTTAACGGGTGTCAAATCCACAAAAGGATAGATATGATGAAAATTATCCAAAAAGAAGTTTCAGATATCAGTACAGATGATACTGGATACTATGCTCTATTATCTAATCTATACGCTGGAGAAGGAAACTGGGATAAATTTGGGAAGGTGAGATCAGTAATGGAAAGTAGAGATCTAAAGAAGGTACCAGGGTACAGCATAATAGAGCTTGACAGTACGAGTTTATTGATTTAGGGTTGGTAACATGTAACATATATCTGATTTGCAGACAGAGGAAATGTACAGATTTTGTGGAAAATTTTCTAATTTGCAGAATTAGAGAGGGAAACAAATGTCGGCTCGCAGCTAGAAGCCGGCAATAGCCTTGAATAAAATTTTCGTAATGGCAATAGCCTTGAATAAAATTTTCGTAATAAAATCATAGGCAGAATGATGGAAGTAACTCTGGTTAGTGGTTACTCCAACGAAGAAAAATGAGGACAGTAGTTTGTTTTTGAAACATGGTCAATTGTCTTATTTTGATTACACAGACCTTAGACTAAAGATCAGTAAATATTCTGAGATTTAACCGTGAAAACAATGCACAAGGATAGGGTACTTTGATTTTTGGCTTTTCTTTGCTTGCAAGAGTTGTCTTTTTTTTTTTTTTTAACAGAAAGCAATTCAAAAATTCCCTGAGAAATGCTTTCTGATTGCCTCATTATCATTAAATTTGACAGAACTGGTAGATATCTCCGTGTGTAAAAGCTGAAAGAGGATTTCTAATCTCTCCCCAGTAAGGGCCCCAGCCTATCTATTGCATTTTTAAGTAAAATGTACATATTTGATTGAACATTGGTTGGTTCTGTGATTTATTTGCCTCATGATATCTGATATAAGATCAATGAAGGTCCCTATGCTTTAAAAATAATAATAATACTAATAGAAATACCAAGTTTCTCATTAGAACAAACTATTGATTTCAGCATTCATCAGCATCTAATACATGTTATACAGAGCTTATTATATACACGACTCCCCCTTTACCCACTCCTGCCTCCTAAGACAAGCTTACCTTTATTACAAAGGATTGAAAGAATGGAAACCTTAATCACACCTAAAATCAACATATCTTGTAAGCCCTTACCATATACTACAAATCATATCCGTTCGTCCACTAATAACTGACGTAAAACTCTTCCCACAAACTAATCCATACAAATTGATGTGACATGACTTACTTAAAAAAGTGAAAACTAAAATAAATTGAAACAAGTTTGACCGATAAGGTGATAAATACCACATCAACTTGTATAGAGATATATAGAGTTTTTATGCTTAATATACTCTTTGTCAACTAATAAAGCCTCATCACCCCACTTTATGAGATTCCTTCAAGCTCATGGGTGATACTGTGATGCAAGATAATATCTCGGAAACATCTTTGATGGGCTATTGACGCTTCAAAGTCATTCATGCTCATGTTTAAAGGAGCAAAATAAGTTCAAAATGATATTGCAGGACAATCATCGTCAGTACTGAAGAAAGAATTCTTTGACTGAATTGCTGACCAACAACCATCTTGTAGAATACTATTCCTTCGATAAATTTCCCCGTATATGAGTGCTTGTAGATGAATCGATCTTCTATTTGTATAGATCTCAAAACTTTACAGACAAATTATTTTGAATCATTTCTCCAGACACTTTCATCTAGGAACCTGTGCCGGTCCAATGCAAGTTCATAGCATAATTAAACTCCTCACTCAAAACATTTCTAAGAGAAATTCCCTACAATGTTCTTCCACGGTGATAATGCGCTTTACAGTTTTGACTGGTATACCTAATTACGTCAAGCTTTGTTAGTAAGATTTACTGAACCCAACTAAGCAGAGGATGCCGCCCTGAAGAATGAGAAATCATTAGCAACATCTAAATCCACTAGGCTGCACCCAGGGGACTTGCTCAAACCTCTTTGCTTCATCAACTTTCTCATCTGATTTACCTGATTCCATCTTCCATCAGAAGCATACAGGTTAGACATGAGCACATAGTAACAAGCTTTATCAGGATGCAACCGTAGCATTCTCCTAATAGCCACCTCCCCAAGATCAAACCTTGAAAACAGTCTACATCCATGTAGGAAAGCTCCAAGCAAGCTTACATCAGGTTGAACAGGCATATTCTCTATAAATTCCAAGGCTTCTTCTAGCCTGCCAGCACGAGCAAATAGATCAACCATACATGCATAATGCTTCATGGAAGGCACAAAGTTATAGTCCTTGCACATTGAATAGAAACATCTCCCACCCTCCCCAATCATCCCAGTATGACTACAGGCAGATAAAATTGTTGTGAAAATTGCTTCATTGGGCCACACTTCATGCTTCAACATATCAGTAAAAAGTGCCAGGGACCCACTACCATCCCCTTGCATTCCACAACCACTGATCATTGCGCTCCATGTTACAGTGGTTTTCTCTTTCATGACATCAAAAACCATACGAGCAGATTCAGCATCTCCACATTTGGCATAGAAGTTCAAAAGTGCAGTGCCAACATAGACATTAGATGATAGTAGGCCCTCTTTTATGGAGTATGCATGAAGAGAAGAACCAACTTGGATAGCAGCAAGTGAAGCGCAAGCTGAAAACACACCCACCAATGTGACTGCATCAGGTGAAACAGAGTCTGATCTCATTCGATGAAACAATTTGACTGCTCCATATGCAGAACCATTCTGGGAATACCCAGATATAATAGCATTCCAGGCAATTACATCCTTGTCTGAAACCATCTCAAATATGTAACGAGCATCTCCAATCATATGGCACTTCGCATACATGTCCACCAGAGCATTAATCACCATAGGATCCTCAAATCCGAGCTTAATCCCAAGACAATGTAACATCTTCCCCAAATTCAAATTGCCAGACTGTGCACATGCTGAAAGCACACTTGCAATGGTAACACAATTGGGCAAAACACCAATCCATTTCTTATCTGTAAACAATTTTAAAGCCTTATCAGGGTAGCCACTTTGAGCATATCCAACAATCATTGCGGTCCATGATACAAGATCAACAGTAGAAAGCTCATCGAATATTGACCTAGCATCTCTAATATCTCCACACTTGACATACATGTCTAAAAGGGCTGTAGCCAAGTAAGAATTAAGTTCAACACCTATCTTAATCACAAACCCATGAACCCACTTCCCCTGATGCAAAGCTCTTAACTTTGTACACGCAGTAACTAAGCTTCCTAACGTAAATTGATTGCCTTCAACCAACACTTCCCTCATCCGATTAAACAAAATCAGTCCTTCTTGTGCACAGTCATTCTGTACATACCCGACAATCATTGAAGTCCAAGAAACCACATTTCTGTCACTTGTTTCATCAAAAACTCTACGGGAACACTCAATTTCTCCACACTTTGCATACATATCCACAAGACCCGTCAACACAAAGCTATCAGGACTTCCCGCCTTAACAACTTGACAATGTACCTTCCGTCCCTCGTTAATATCTCGCAATTCACTACACGCCTTTAACACTACCGAAAACACAACATTGTCATGCTCTTTCACCCATTTCCTCAAACACTTATAAAGATCCACAATCTCTTGGTACAAATCATTCAAAAAGTACCATCGCATCATAACTTTAAACGAATAAAGATCCGGTTCACGCATCTGATCAAACACTAAACGGGCATATTTTAAATTGCCGCAAGAACCATACATACTAACCAATTTGGTGTTACACAAAAGGTCATTGGCTAAGCCGTCTACAACGAGTAAAGCATGGATTTTCTTGAGAGAAAGGATGTTCTTGCAAATACCCAGAAGAGAAAAAAACGGCGTCGCGTGAATCGAATGAACGTTTCCATCGAATTGATGGGTTACATAAGAGAGAGATTTGAGAAGAAGGTAGGGTTTTGAAGGACGAGAAGTGTGTCTATGCAAGAGAGAAATGAGTCTGACCATGTCTTTTGATTAGGGTTTTCATTTGAAGAACAAAAGTAGTAGGAGAAGGGGTGAGCGTTACGTTAGAGTGACTCCCGCTCCCGCCACAATTTATAATGCAAACCGCAAGTCTCGCTGAGATTTTTATTTATTAAAGAATTTTAACAAGTTTTTTATTTATTATGATGTAATTTCTTTTTATTTTATAATTAATTTTAGAAATAACTAAAATTGCCGGAAAATATTGTCCAATTGTAGATATCACATCTAAATTTTTACAAACTATGTTATTTTTGAAGATCGCGCCCGCCGCCCCGCGCCGCCACCTCCCCCCAGCCCCCGGCGAAATGAATAATAACAACAAGTGGATGTATGATACGATGACAAAAAATATTAAATAAAACCAGTTAAAAAATTGTAGTGGATAATTAATATAAAATATTCAAAAGCAGTCAGTCATACACATTTGAAGTTGATATCAGCTGAATAATAAAAATAAATTAATAAATAAATAGGAAAGCATACGATGATAAAGGTGATATAATATTATTTTAAGTTGTTAGGACACAAGTGGCAAGACAAAACATTAAAAGTACACAAAATAATAATAATAATAATAAATAAATAAAGAAGAAAAAGGGGAAGAAAAGGACAGACAAGTCGGAGTAGCACTCAGAAAATCAATAGAAAGAAAGAGAGAGGACTTTATCGAAATTTGATTGGTTAGAAGAGTATCTATCTAACTAATATCTAAAGAGTATGACCAGACAGATTGTACAACCAATCAGATTCCACGACACCGACACTTATGCATTCCCTCCTGTCTTCCCTGCCTGCGTACAAAACTTAGATTTTCTCCCTCTTCTTGTCTTCCTCCTCCACGCTCCTCTGCCGCGCGTGCCGTCCCCTTTTCAATTATAATTTTCTTCTTTTCACTTTTTTATTTTTTTATAATTATAACAGAATAATAATAGTGGAGGGTATCAGCTTTGTTTGTCAGTCCCAAGTAAGGATAGAAAACTACAGGTGGGGCACGTTCGGCCAAACACTTCACGTATTTCTCAACAAACATAAAGACAGACAGTGAAGTGAAACGGCTTCATCGCAATCAAACACTAGAACAAACAAACACCACACTTTGTGGTTGCAATTAACTGTGTATGTGCACGCACTTGATCATAAATTCTCGGCTGCTTGATCATTTGTGGTTTCATGGTTTGGGAACCCATCTTAAGGGCTTTCATGTTCAGTTGGTTGGCATATATATAAATAAAAAGGAAAATGGTCTGTATTTATTTTCAGCTTCACATGGAGATGATACTTAACTAGTGTTACAATACAAGTATGCAGCTTTTGATGCCTTACGTTTGGCACACTTGCTCGTTCGCTCCTTTTTGGATTTTATTGACTTGTTCATTCTTCTTGTTACTCGAATCTTGGCAAATAATAATTAATACTCTCAACTATGATAAAATATAATTTGACCGGACTTCATTCTTATTGGAAGAGGAGATAACATCAACATACTGCCGTTCTTTTTTTAATTTTTTTTTTTTTCTAAATAATTTTAGGGAATCCTAGAAGCTAAAACTATTAGTATTTGCATAAGACTTGCCATTGTTCACAACCCGTTAAGAGAAAAGAGCCACAAATCGCTTTCCTTTCAGATTCCTGTCATTCTTAAGGGCAGAATCCAAATTTTCCATCAATAATCAACTTTCTACAAGAGACTTCAGTTGAAAGGCCAACCACAAACAGCTGATATGGTATTATCAGAAACTTTGAACAAACCATTCTAGAATTGAAGGACAGTCCCAAGAGTGATAGTGCACAGATGCTTGCCAAAAAGAGTCTTGTATATATCCCAGAAGAATTCATGCAACATGATTTATTAATAATACAAAGTTGGTTACCACCCAAAGACAGATAATTAAAGGAACCCAAATTAAGGGCTACGAAATGTACAAGGACAATCCCCATGACTCACAATAACCTCACTCCCCAAAGCCATAGAAACAACTTCCTAATTCCCTCTATAAAATGCTCAATTAATAAATCAAAGCCTCCTTCCTCCAGTTACGTCATTGGAAGAGGTGGATTACCGGCAGGGCACCTTTGCCGGCGAGGTCGTCTAGTTGTTTTCCCCCAGCCAGTCAGGCTTCCATCATCCAGTCCCACTTCAATATTAGTAAGTTGTTGCATCAGTGGTGGGCAAGTGTTTGCTACCACAACAGGAGATGGACTAACTACAGATCGCCGCCTACCCCTTGCACACCCACTTCTAGTGGAGTTCCTTCTTGTCAATCCTGAATGCCAAGAGTGACCCGTTGCTCTCATCAGTCCTCCAAATGTCTGAAGATCTTCTGTCACCTCATGCCTTGATAAAGAAGCAAGGCCTGGAAGGATGTCCCTTTGGAAGTCCCTCCGCTGCCTCCCTCTCCTTGCCTGGCCCTTTCGGGGTCGATTTGGTAACAGTGTGGTTCCTGTTTCTTCCACTTTGAAGTTTTCTGGAACCAAAGGTTTGGGCATGTAATCTTCTTCCTTGGTCTCCGCCAATTTCAATGTCATGGACTCAAAGTAATCAATCTCTTCTGACGAAGATTGGTCATTATCCTCAACATCTTTGCTTCTCAAAAAAGCATCCAACTTGCTCTCAAGATCATCTCCACAAGATGAAACTACCTCAACTATCTCCACAAACCAATTAAGGGGGTCCTTTACAGAAGCGTCAGATGAATCACAAGCAGCAGCATCCAAATGATCACAAGGACCAGAGGATGAGATGGCAACTATTGCCTCCACCGCTACTCTGACAAGTTCATCCTCCAGCTGATCAGATTTGTGTTGCGGTGATTGTAGGAGTGCTTCCTCAGTCTTTTGCAAATTTTCTTCTTCATGCATGACATCCTCCTCAGTCTCAGGAACTATGGGGACTTCCAAATCTATCCCTACAGTCTTCACAGTGGTGCTCAAAACGGTAGGCATCAATGAAGCTTCATCCTCAATCAAATATGAGTTAAGATCAATGTGATGTCTGAAACTGGTAACGTTCACATCTAATTTCTTCTCTATGATGACTATGTCATCTGCAATCTGTTGGCTCAAGTCAGGAACAGCAGCATCACAAGGCAAGTTTATATCGAGTACCCTAATGTTCCTGTTATTTTCCGCTTGGACTTCAGATGGGGGAGGAATCGACACAGAGACAGAGGTAAGACATGAGGACTCATTCTTTGAGTCATGAGCCCTTTCAGATAAAGGAAACCCAAGAATTTTCCTGTTACTACTCAGGAAATCACTCCTTTCAACCTTACTGGCCTCAATATTACTGGAACCTGAACCTGATGTCAAATTCTGAGTAAATATTTGGTCATTTCCGGTTTCAATTTTATTTACCGACCGATTAAGAGACGATTGCAAGAAACCCAACTCCCCAACATTCAAATCCCTTCCAGAACCAGTGGTCTCATTCTTACAAGGCTTAGCTCTTAGCCAAGGCAGCACTGCCACATGGTCCTCATGCTTCTTTACTCCATCTTTGACTTCAATACTTTGGAGGAGACCTGCCTCTAGTGAGCCATTCGAATGCAGTACATTCAAGTTCACATCTTTTGCAGACTTCATGTCCGTGCCATTTGAACCCTTGTAGAGCTTTGCAGAAAAATGGTTGATTACCTGCTCAGCTGCAGCATTACTATCATGACCATAGTTCAGATGATTATAACCGATTGAAGGAGCTTGAACCAGATGTTCCTTGGATCCTGATGAGGACCCATAGTAAAAGCCATTCCGGTTACGCAATTCACCTTCAACACTTGAGTTAGGTCTAGGGTTGCCATTAAGATACCACCCATCTCCAAAAATCCCATAGGTCTGACCTGATGTCTGAGGACTCCTACTCAAGGTACTAGATGAGTTCAGATAGGGGTGTGACTGGACTGATATTGACTTATGGTTTAAGCTACCACAAGATTTTTCCCACGATGAAACCGAGTGAGGCCAGGAGTTGAACAAATCAGAAGATGATGAAGCAACTGGATACGAACTGGATATATTAGAAGCTGCACCTATTTCAGGAAGGTTATTATTGGAGTGATTTCTCTCAGAATTTTCTAAACCACGAACTGTTCTCTCTCTCCATGGATCCACCTTGCTTTGCTCAGTGAGCAAAAAAGCAGGAATTTCATGAGCCTTATTAAACAGAACTTGTGTTGACTGAGAAGTCATAGGTGCCTTTTCATATTCAAGAACTTGAGAAAGAGACTTCAGGTTACTTTTACCAGACCCTGTAAACCACATAAAAGCATGGAACTAAATAAAACAACCTTATAGGACATAAATGCAGAGAACTCAAGAAGGAAAAAGTTCCCTACAGACTGATATTTTTCCAGGTTAACGGCAGCCTCTAAAATTCTTTCTTAGAATTAATATGGGAAAGAGAAGAGCAAAGCGCTATATATAAGACATCCACTCCCATGAAACAAGATAAGAAGTAGCAATTGGAGTATACATTCTATGCAAGAGCCAAAAAAGCAGAGTTGATGCAATCTCTGAATTAAAATAAATAAATACAAATAAAAAGGAACTTAGTTGGAACTTCATGAAAAACAAATTACCTGCTTCAATCACATGAGAAAACCAGCTTCTACCATTTTCATTACTCTCCAAATGTCTATTGGTTGGAGTACCATTATTGCTTCCATGATGGGAGTTCATAGAAAATTCCTTAGGCAAAGCTTGAAGCTGTGATATTGGTTTGGAAGACAGCTCATGGCTTTTTATCTCCCCATCACAGGAGGCACGGCCCAAAAGATTAAAATATCCAGAAGTATTTGTTTCTTCAACTGGAATAGGCTCATTCAAGTCAGCCAAACTAGTTTTACTCCTTAAATATGGATCAGATCTCAAAACATCTCCCTGGCAACCAGTCTGCTCGCCTTCACCAACAAACAGGTTGACACCACTCTTAGATGCAATTTTCTGATTTCCCTTAGGGTGATAAGTTGACAAGCCAGATACTGTTTCATCCCTGTACTGCTCCCCATCTTCAGTGTCAATGTATTCATCAGCTGGAAGTTGAAGATCGATCATTTTTCTTCGGACCTTTGTGGGTCTGGACTCCAAAAATTCAACATCCTTTGAACTTCCACCATTTTGGAAAGGTAAGTGACCAGCTTGAGTGCAGCTACCTTTCATGGAACTCAGAGGGGAATGAATGTCTTCAATACCTGAAATTGACGGTCTAGCACAAACAGAGTTTCCCAAAGGGAAGCTCGGGATATGCCATTTCCGAGCATCTTCAGATGTAATTTGTGAGGCCAAGGGGCTCGATGAGAATGATGTCTCCATGGCTATCCAACTTTTGTGTTGTTCTTTCCTTTTCACTTCATCCATCAAGTCCTTTTGTATTCTGTATAATCGATGAAGTTCACACACCTGGATAATTCCAAAGAATTCAAATACATTCTAATATTTAGAAAGCAAATCAAAAACAGAATCAGACAAGGGCAAACTGACTTTGCTTTAAACCTATGAGAGGACGACCAGATAGATTAAATCAAATCATAAGAATCTTTCAGATATAATAGAATCAAGAAAGGGAGTCACATAAAACGTACCTGCTTCTTAAAAATTGCCTCATGCTTGAGCATTGTCTGTTTAACTAAATCTTTGTCTTGCACTGAACATGCCTCTACACTGGCCCTAGGAACGAAACCGTTACAATATTGCACATTTGTCATGGTGTTATCTCCACAATATGGTGACCAGCTAAAAACATTAGAATTCTGATTAAGATCCCCCATTGAGCAATATCCTGGCAAGTAGCTTTTAGACTGTACTTTTGTTCCCATTCCTGGCAATCGATTAAGCAACATTAAGAGTGTGAAGCCTACCACAAATCAATAATAAAAGAGCTCCAATATAAAAGAATAAGAAGATTAGTTACTCAGAAAGAATTCTAATATGTAAAACCACTCGTTCTGATTCTAGATACAACTTGAAAAAACGATAAATAAGAGTTAAAAAAATATGACTAAACGGCAAGTTCCCTCAATGAATTTTAATTATTCTTATGCATACACCTGTGCGCACATGCATTATGTAAGCAAACTTTATTGTAAGAGTGGATTCTTCACTGACATTTCACTCCAAATTGATGAGATTCTTCTCCATTAAAAGTTCACAGGGACCATGAATGCAAAGCTTACTTCAAATGGATCTACTTCATAGTGAAACAGACCTAGATCCACCCTCTTTCAGCAAGGCCTAGTTCACAAAGATATCTTATTTTCAGATCAAAACTGTTGCTAGGTCCTGCGTTTTTCCATTACTATGCCATAATCATGCATCAGTTGCCACTTAATTGATATGGGATAATTAATAAAGTAGATGTAAGGCATTACAGGTAAACTCAAGCATACAAGAGGTTTATATGTTTTACATGTCAACAAAGTTGATCAATAGTCACCTATCCCAAGATTACAGAAAACCATTTTTACAATGAATAACTTTAAATTCATGATCCTCTAAATACCAAGTACAGACAGGATCAGAAGTGACATATAGGTGAGAGAAAATATCTCAAATAAAGAACAATAGAAAATATTGGGCAAATTATCAAAAAAAAAAATCCTAATGGAGACACTTCCCTTGTATTGAAGAAGATTATAAAAAGTAACTTGAGTAAATTGATAAAAGCTACTACCTAAAATAGAATGAAATTAGTTCATATGGCATTGCATTATTTATTGTAACTTTCTTATAAACGAATTTGCTGTAATGCAACTCAGAGAGTTAGAACCATGTTTCTTGTAAACAGGAGAAGTCACCAGCAACTCAAGGAATTATTCTAGAATAGCAGAGCAACTATAATGATTTCATGACTTTATGTTGTTGGGTATGTGAAGTGATAATAAAACATATATCAAATCATTTTAATTGTGTCAAAAAAACAAATAGTCGGTGTATCCCAATTCTCGCCAACATCGTAGATGACTCTATAAACCTCATTGACCTAGAAATTATGAACAACAAATGTGCCCAACAAGATAACCGAATTATAAGCTATTATGCGTAGTTATCAGAACAAGGAACCATTTCATTACTTGAAAACCTTTATGATTGCTCAAGTAACAGAATTCACTCCATTTATATCTAAGACAAAAGCCAACATTTAAAAAGCAACAATATCTTTCCTAACATCTTTTAATAGTGTAAGAACATATTTAGCCGCAGTTACTAGAAGAACACAGATGAAATTGAGTTTAACTAGTAACTACAAACCAGAACACCATTATATCACCATAAATCTTAAAGAGACTAAAAATCCACCCTAGAGACCAAATTTCACGCAAATTTCCAGACATACCGGAAAATTAAGAAACCCAATAATCAAAAGATCAATTGTAGTTTAAGCAAAACTTTGTCAAAATGAAAAAGATGTTAAATTGGAAACAGATGTTAATAGAATAGATCCTAAGCAATTAAAATCTAAACTAACGACATGTTAGCAAGTATTAACAACAGAACCTACCTTATGAAGAACTGAAATCACCCATCAAATCGAATTACCATCAGAACAATCGAAGAACCAAAATCAATAGAATTAAGCAATTATATTAGGAGTGAAACAACCAACAGTGAAGTGTATTAAGTTGCAGCCATAGAATAAATGCCTAAACCCAATTACAGAAATGATCACAGAAGAAATGAATAAAAATATATATATATACACTCATAAATTAAATTAAATATACAGTAAAAATATAAAAGGAATAATTAATATATGAAAAAATATTAAAAAAAATTACCTCAGACCCACATCCTCTTATCAACTCTCCGTCAAGAATCCACCATAGATTTAATCATTTGAACAGAACTCCACATGATAGAGAGAAAAAATTCAGTCTTTAAACTGACAGTATCAACAGAAGAAAGAGCTGAAAAAACAATAATTATACAACAAAGACCAAAGTGGGTATTTTCGCAACACCATTGAAAAAGCTTAGATCGTCATCTAGAAGGAGATTTCGATCTGCTGGGCCACTGTCTCTCTCTCTCTCTCTCTCTCTCTCTCTACACAGAAAAGAAAAAAGAAATAAAACATAAATAAGAAGAGAAGAGTATTTATTTGTTTAATTTTTATTTTCAAATTTTATTAATATTTCTTTAGAGAGAGAAAATGAGTTCCATTGTATGTTTGTTTGTTGAGAGAAAGAAAAAGAGAGATCCCAGATAAGAAATCTCCACACAAACAAACGACCTTCTAAGAACAGTGACATGAAATTTGTCAACATCCGGTCTCTTTTTATTCTCTGCTTTTTCTTCACTTCTCTCTTCTCCCCCTTTTTTTTTCTATTTATATATTTTCTTTCTTTCTTTCTTTCTTTCTTTTTTAAGTTTTTCTTGGATTTTGAGATTTTATTAGAAAATGTCCACTTCTTTATTCCCCCCACCTTTCTTGCCTTCGGTACATACAGATATTGTTATTTATTATTCATCCAAACAAATAAATCCCACTTTCACATTTATTAATCAAACAAATATAATCACAAATAATCAATAAAAAGCTTTTTCCAGAATCTAATTGCAATTAAGTGTAAGGATTATGGTAATTAAGTAGGGATGGATTGGTTAATACAAGCGAGCAGACAAGAGGTGGGGCCCCGCCAAACTGTGGAAAGGATGAGGTTTAAGCAGCGAAATAAATGACATCAGGAGTTAAGAATATTTACGAGATTAGGAATGTGATACACTTTGTTTTCCTGGAAGATTTTGATTGGCTGATCCTCTGTGCCCGTGTCTGTGTCTCCAACAGAGAAAAAGTCTAATTGCTACGACTGTACGATATGGGAATAGGGAGACGAGGCGAACACGTGGCTTCTTTTTGCTGCATTTCCAGATCTCTCGTACTGTAACTGTTACTGTTACTGTAGGCGCCACCACCCTCGTCAATTTACTTACATTTTTTGCAATGTTTAAATAATCTCATCATTACGTTTGGTTTAAGTTTCAAATAAGATGTTTCAAACTTGATTAAGCTTTGTAATTATTACTTTGGAAGGATATTCAAGTCTTTACCCGTTTAACAAATATCAAAAATACGTACAATATTGGATTATAATTTTTATAATTAAAATATATAAATCTTTAGTTTTACTACCTGTCCAAAATACGTGAAAATTATCTTATAATGTGATTTATATTAATACAGTAATTTATATATATATTTTATTATTATTTCATGAAAATAATATATATTAGATTTGATTTGCGTATTGTTGTAAAGTTTTTTAAATGATGACTGAATTTTCTAAATGATTGTTAATTATTTGACTATTAACAAGATCTAACGATGTTTAGTAATGACACGGTTGCTAAACAGGTCTCATTTATTAACCATCTTAGTAATTATGTTTGTTTTTTAATTAAAAAAATGAGTGAAATACATGTGTGACAAATACCATATATCAACTCAATTGCTTTACCTAAAAGTTTAATGCTTGTCTTAATTGAATACGTAAATAAATACTTGTGTCCATTGCAATGAGAATTTAATTGAGGGAATTAAATTAGTTAATTAAAATGCTGCCATGTGTATTTTTGGATTGCGTACTCGCTCCCTTGTCACTGTTGTTAAAATTTTGAGTTGTCAACATTGAATTGAAGGAGGAAGAGCTAGATTTGCTCTACCAATCTCAATTTGGAATTTTCTTAACTATGTAGCCCAGAAGAAAAATTGGAATGATATAGTGATGATTAGCCAAAAATATTATGAAAATTAACGTTTTAATCAAGAATTAGTAACAAAATTATTAAATACCCATCTGAGATTACATCAAAATTTATTATCAAAATCTAATCAAACAATAACATGGTATTTAAAATATTTTATTTTTTCTTGTATTGTTTGGTTTGACAATAACATGGTATTGTTGAATTAATGGCTTTTAAAGGATTCATTCAATTGTTCCAGGATCTGGGTGCAGGCAGGAGGATCAGGTTCAGGTTCAGGTTCAGGTTCAAGTGCAATCGACCCGGACCATAAGACGGACCTGGTGCAGCCCATTATCTGACATGAACCAACGTGGATTGGAGTCGGAGGGTCCATTTATTATCAACAGAGAGACAGAGAGAGAGAGAGAGACGGAGGGGGAGAGAATTTGTTGGCATGAGATGGCTTGTAAGGTTTGATAAATGTGGCCCATGTCATCATCGCCTAATTAATCACTAAATTTCCAGGAGCATTAATTAGTAAATGAGATTAATTAAGATCTTGCTTTGCGAAGATTGGAGAGGTAAACGTGGTCCCTAAATGGTCATTGTCAAGGAAAATGAGTGAAGCTTTTCTCAAGTTCCAACTAGTAAGAAGATTTGGGTAAGCAGATGGCAAGGGTCCCACCTTCGTTTATTGTGACCCCTTGTCCCACATCGTTGATTGACTTCACTTGAGAGACTTAAACAATCCATTGATTTTAATTGGGTCATTTTTCAATCATTTCCTGATCAAACCTTTAAAAAAAAAATTAAATCATTTTTGTAATTTTCATAATTACGATCGTCACGACTCACAGCCAAAAAGTCGTAACGCAGAATATACAACTATGGCCGCACGAATAATGGTTTGGTGTGGTCCTGTAGGGCGTGTAACGTTCTTAGATGTAGTGGGGAGAATTGGGGTAACAATGATGTAAATGCAATTCATAGAATGCCAATGAAAGTGTGTCCAACTTTGGATTTATAAAGAAAGTGACGTGGCAACCATTCTGTTCACCGATCAAGTAAAGATCACGAAGCTCTGTTCTGGTTAACATCATTAAGGTTGAGTTTTTATGTTAATTAAAAGTAATTAAGAATATAACTAAACTTTCTGTCTCGATGGCAAATATAACAAAAATTCATGAACACGTTTATGGGGTGAAAACCACAGGGCAAGCATATTTATGCAGTGTTAATAGATTGAAAGACCAACACCATTCATGCTTGATTTGACTAAAAGAAGGTGGGGAATACATCGCTTTCCCCCACTCAAATTTCTATACCCTCGGAGAAGATGACCCAAATCTATAAATATCTCATAAATTCATCTTCTTTCATTGTTTTTTTTTTTTTTTTTTTTAATTANAGATGACCCAAATCTATAAATATCTCATAAATTCATCTTCTTTCATTGTTTTTTTTTTTTTTTTTTTTCATTCTCATCTATCCTTATAACTCGCCAATCCATAATCCTATTCCAACTAAAGGCAGTACTGGTGATTTTGGTTTAGAATTATTCTTGAATTGGCCAGTGTAGTTACGTGTGTATCAGAAGTTGCATGTGGAATATTTCCAGAAAAAGATGTGAAACAGAAATGATAGCTTTGTGAAAATTGTTTTACAGGCAAGAAAATGACCCCAAAATGTATTATTGTGCCAAATTTGTAAATAATTATATGGCTAGCTAGGCCGAGGCTGGTCCATAAAGATTGAACATGATGTAACCATAATTCAACCAAAATCAAAACTCTGACTGAATTTTACAAAATAAAAATGTATAATAAGAAACTTACAAGTTTCAAAACAAAACATCATCTTTAATAATCTCTTCAAATTTTTTGGTTTCTGGACCAGAATGAAAGCTTTAACTATACTGATTGAGTCAGTGGCTTTGGTGACCAGAAATGATCAAGCTGTTAAATCAGGAACCCTTTTTGTTTTAGTTTATGATCTGATCTCTACTACTGATATGTTTTCATTCAAATAGCAAGTTAAAGAGACTGATTCAAGGGGTCCATCCAATCTTCTTTTTTCTTCTACAAAAAAAGTAATTATTTCTTAAAAATATATTTCTAGTTATATGAATTTTAAAACAAAAAAAAATTAATTAGTTTTATTACAAATATAAAAGCTTATTTCTTTTAGGATTTTAACTTATGTCTTTAAAAATTGTTTTAAATTTAAAATTACTCAAAAGGGTTTTCTTCTTTTATAAATACGCCCTATTTTAGGATTTTAACTTATGTCTTAGAATATATATTAATATATCGAAGAGTGTATGGTGCCAAAATATAATATTTAATGATTAAAATTTTAATAAAAGTTAAAAATCATTAAATGCAATAACAAAGTGATTTTAATAAATTAAACCATAATATTTTTGAAGGGTATTACTTAACCTTCAAAATATTTATATGTATAATTTAGACATATAAAAATTACGTTTTTAATGAAAATATTAAAAAATAAATAAATTAGAAATATATAGAAATTATTATTTACAAAATCAATTTAGTTTGCTTGAGGATTAAGAAGAGTAAATAAAGCAAATTTAAATAAGGAGAATTCTGAGATTCCAAGATTGTCCGTACATGCAAAACAAATTTAAAACAATTTGCGAAATTCCCAATTCCACCTCAACCTCACTCTCACTCTCCCACTCTCTCTCTCTCAAATCCCTATGCGGATCTGCGTCCATGAATCTTGGGTTTCCAAACAACATCCTTTGCCTGCTTCACTTCACACAACACGGCTCATCACGACGAACAAAACGCCCTCTAAATTTTGCAAAATAACAAAACTACCCTTTCTAGTATTATCCTTTCTGACCATATTACCCTTCGAATCGAATGGAATGAACATGGACCCCGCTTGTTTGTCACTTCGTCTTACCTCATCACGCGACTCCCGAAGACCTGATCTCATGCTCAGAAGAGGGAGCATGCATCATCATCAGCTTGAGTATCTATTCATTCATTCAGTCTATGGTAAATATCATTTTTATCCTTGAAGTTTCGTGAAATAAAATTCACATCTAATATTTCATGAAATGACAATTATTCCCTTTTTACTACACTAAACTACATTTCACATTAAAAAAATTTGCATTTTGAACCTAAACTAAATAAGGCATTTGAAAATTTATCAGTTTTTGAAAATATTAAATATTATAACCATGAGTCCGATGACAGTCAATATCCAATATATCAAAAAATATATGTCGAATGTTGAATAATATCAAATATTCGATGGACTATGTTTTCTAAATTTTTTTGGGGTAAGAATCTCAAGGGTCTCAACCAATTGAAATAGCTAATCCCCATATCTTATGTGTGTATTAAAATAATAATAATTGTAATAGAAATGAATGAGGGTTCATGTGGCCTACATCATATTTGTAAGATGAAAATGATGTGACATGATATGGGGTCCACGACTCATATTTGTCATTATAACATTAAAGGTACGTAGATGGTCATGTTCCTTTTTTTTACCCAAAAAAAAAAAAAAAAAAAAAAAAAAAGGCAGGTAAAAAGNACCAAAAAAAAAAAAAAAAAAAAAAAAAAAAGGCAGGTAAAAAGCATAGGATTTTATTCTCTCTTTGTGGCGTAGCCATTTGAAGTTGTGTGGTTGGTACTGTGTATTACTATTTAAGTCATATCTTAGTGTGGGCCAAATATTCTTAAAATTAACCGACACATCACCCCTTGTTAATACTCTACGCATAATATGATGTTAATCGTGGGGATGTTGATTCAACAATTTTATTTTTGTTATCACTTTGAGCTCATTCAATGATTTTCATTAGTTGCATAGCTTTGAAACTAATATGAGCATAAATTGAATTTGGTCACGCACTACATTGATGACTTTGTTGGTGAAAATGATAATGATAACAGCACGTGGACAAAGACAAACTTTAGCAGAAACAACAAGTGGGTGGACTGGCAATGGGCACTCACTTCGACCAGGGCTTATGTACAATGTATTGGGCTGGGTTGCACTAGAAGGATCCCATTTCCCAAACACATTTCAAGCCCAACCGAAGCTTGGATTAGTCCCGACTCAATTTGATGAACGTTTGACAGTTTTGGCTCTCTGACTGCTCAATCTATGCATGTTTCTCTGTCAATGCAGTATCAGTAAGTAGAAAGCAATGGATAACAAATTTCTAGATTTGCTTGGGTGTTGAATATTATTTCTTAGTTTGTGACAAGGAGGTTTTGAATATTTGGAAACCCAAATTGGGTTTCAAAGAAAAGTGGTGATCAAAAGAAAGGATTACCTTAACTCATAAAAGGTGTCTAATTAGCCAAAAGAACTTGATAATTCTATTTGTAATGCATTGATAATTGAGGAAGAGGAAGTATTTGGGACAAATATAGATGGATTATCAAAAGAAAAATGGTTGAAATTGTAGAAGAATGATTGATGAAAGCATATAGATGTTATCTTCTAAATGGAATAATGAAAGGAAAGTAACAAGACGTTGATTTGAAAACAAAAATAAGATTAACAAATATCCAAAAACTTGTCCAATGATTGTTATATCTATTTTCTCCTTTTTAATTTGAGCATAAAATGAATTTTATCTCATATTGCAATATGGATGAGCAATATTGTGATGGATGGTGACGACATAGACAAAGTTTTGTATGAACAAATAGTGAGTGGACGAGTAGTTAAGCAATTCAAATACAGTAATGGGCACCCAGTTAAACAATCGTTAACGTTATACAGTATTGGGCGGCGTTGCACTATTTATAGAATTTTTTTGACATTTTGACTGTTTTGGCTCTGTGACTGCATATGTTATGCATGTTTCTTGTCAAAACCATTTATCAAGGCAGCATCAGTGGCAAGCATTTCCAGAAATGATTGGTCAAACACAATACAAATCAACTAAAAAACTTACACGTATCAAGCCTAATTCCACATGAGCGGCTGTGGACCTGTGGTATACCATTTTTGCTTCCGTCAACTCTTATTTCATTTCTATGTATTTAATCTCAGAGCGTCTTTCAAATTTCGAAGAAACAATCCTTCACTTCCCTTGCCCCTTGATCATCAGCTGTGTTCTCTCCCTGCCCTGCCTTTTAAGCCATCGCGATCATCTTCTCTCTATCAGTCTTCATTCATAAAGCTTTAATCTCGCTATACTCAATCATGCATAGAGGTAATATTAATGAATCTCTCCCTCTAAGGTCTGCTTTTTCTAAAAATATATGATTGCTTTTGGAAGTTTCTCATCCATATTTCTTCTTCTTCATGAAGAGTTGGTTAATTACACAACATGATATCTATGTTCAGAGGCTTTTGAGCTATAAGGAAGCTTGAAGGACTGTGAGATTTGAAGTAACACAAGAAGAAGCCATTATAGGGGTATTGATGAAGAAACAAAATCCAGCCGCTGCATGTTTCGTGTTTCTGGTGTTCTTGTTCGTGTTGGAGAGCAATCTCTCAATTATATCGAAATTAAACGCATCACATTCAACCAGAACTCAAGGTATGCGCATCAATCTTTTCTTGTTCTGATTTATTAACATGCGCTGTCACCAAGTTGTAATTTTCTTAGTGTGAACATAAAAATTCTCATTGGACGTTTATTTACGTTTATAACACGCTTGAGAAAATATGGAATCTCAGGACTGCGGAAATTGATGGCTGTGTATTAATTAATTACTTTAAAAGTTTCATTATCAAGAAATCAATTTCATCTTGGTTGGCTCAAGTTCGTCACCATGCCTGTACCAGTATCTCCTACCCAAGGCCAAGGCCTGAACTGAATATTTTAATGGTCAAAGCCTCCCTTTCGGATCTGAACCTGATCCCAAATATTAACAATGTCTACCACGAAGAAATCAACAAAATGGCCAAAATGAACATTCTAGTGTCTTAATAATAATTAAAAATGACTTATCTTCGAGCAAAACGATGTGAAATTATTAATAGTATCCATCTAAAATTAAATAATATTTCTACGTTTGCAGACAAAAAGTGCTTAGAACTGAAATCAACAGGCAAGTGGGACCATCTCCCTCCGCCACAAGCACAAGCACAAGCACAAGCACAAGGTCAAGTTAGACAGATCAGCTGCGACCGCTCTCACCGAAATTACGATCTATGCACAATCGACGGTCCTACTGTTCTTGACCCCACAAGCTTCACTTTCTTCCTTGTGGATCCCTCCACGTCGACACGGCCTTCATTGGTGGAGAAGATTAGACCTTACCCTCGGAAGTGGGAAGATTTCATCATGCGGAGAATCAAAGAGCTGACCATAACCTCAGCCTCAGGCCCAAAATGTCAAGCCCATCACAATGTTCCCGCTCTAGTATTCAGTCTAGGCGGATACACTGGAAACTTCTGGCACGAATTCAATGATGGGTTCATTCCTCTCTTTATCACCGCCAACTCAATCCTTCCCGATCAAGATTTTGTTCTTGTCATCAGCGGAGTCCGTGATTGGTGGGTCAGTAAGTATGCAGAATTGTTAAAAGCTTTCAGCAAGCATCCTATTATAAACCTTGATAATGATAACACCACTCATTGTTTTACTTCTGCCACTTTGGGCCTCATTTCGCATGGATTTATAACTATAGACCCTACATTAATACCAAATTCAACAACTTTCACCCTTTTTCGTGCCTTGTTAAACGAGGCCTATGGCCGTGGCCAAAACCGCCCCTCCGAGCAAAATTCTACAGTGGCTCGGCGGCCGCAGCTTGTGTTGACGAGTCGCGGAGGTGGCGTTGGACGTGTCATCTTAAATCAAGCTGAAGTTAAACGTGTTGCGGAAGAAATAGGTTTTGATGTTACTATATTTGAGCCAACTCCTAGGACACCATTGCGCCAAGCTTATGCGCTTGTAAATTCTAGTCATGCAATGGTTGGGGTACATGGTGCAGCTCTTACACATTCATTGTTTCTCCGGCCTGGCTCGGTGTTCGTGCAGGCAGTGCCGTTAGGGCTTGAGTGGGTGGCGAAGATGTGCTTTGAAAATTCAGCTAGGGCTATGGGGTTAGATTACATGGAATATCTGATAAATGCAGATGAAAGTAGCTTGGTGGAAAAATATGATAAAAACGAGTTGTTGATAAAGGACCCAGTTGCATATCGAGGGGGAAATTGGTCAGATGTTATTATGAATATATATTTGAAGGAGCAAAACGTCAAATTTGACTTGGTTAGATTTAGGAAATATTTGAAGGAAGTGTATA
>JANLJB010005061.1:0-25705 GCA_026212285.1 Bursera cuneata
AATTTGAAGATCTTTTGTATATAGTTACAATTGAGAATATTAGCTTTTGTGTATATATTATTGTACATTTTGTTTGTGTTTATGGGCCACACGATGTATATGCTCGTATGAAGACTCTATAATGACTGAATGTCAATTCTCTCTCTGTTATTTATGTTGTTGCTCAACATCCTATCATGTGTGAGTGGAAGATATTTGACTCGGGTTAGGCACCTATGATGGGTTGTCCAATAACCTAGCCCAAGCCCATACGAAGCAACTGCTTATAGCAGTTGATTATTTGACTTAAACAACTGCTAATAGCAGTTGCGTCTATTCACATTCTAAGAGTGGAATCAGACTACGTAGAGCATTAAAGAGATGAAACAGAGTTCTTAGAGGAAGAGAGAGAGAGAGAGAGAGATCAAACAAGCAGATTAGATCGAGTGAGTATATCAATTGTGATTAGAGGGATTTCTCCGTAAGTGATTAATCTCCAAGCTGTGATTTCATTCCGAAGGTAAGTAATCATATTTTGTATTTCCGTCAGTTTGAAACAAAAAAGAGGAATTCAATTATAAGTAAAAGCAGAGTCCTGCCAATGAAAAATTAATTATGTTCAACTAGGTCTCTTAATTTTTTAAAAATTATTCTTATAATATTATATTTAATTAGATATAATAAGGGTGCATGTAGTATTTAAAGGGGTGTGTAGAATAAGATTTAAAATTTAAAATTTAAGTTGAGGCCTTTTCAGAAATGAGGCGTGTAGAGTGGATTTGAGGGTTTCAAATGGCCTCACCCTTATGTAAATAATTTATTTCATCAAATTTTAATAAAAATTATATGTTTTATTACTTTTTTATGTTATAAACATTGGATCTATTGATTTAGATTTGACTATAAAGGTTATTTTTTAAATTATTCATATTTTTAAATAAAATATTAATTTTTCTTAAAATTTAGTAATTGGTGTACCTTGATGAATTATTTCAAACCTAATGAGTTTCATCATTGTCCAATTAATTACCACAGCTGGAAAGGTTACTATTGGTATTTTTACTCAGTTTATACCTCATCGAAATCCTTCGTTTGAGACTAACTGAGTGTTAAAATCGCCTATGGAAACATGGAGGTATAGTCAAAATTGTAGCTTTTTCTGGTGGTGATGTTACAACAACATAATACCTAACCCATGATTGTTATCAAGATTACAGCATGAAATAAATCAACAGTTTGAAAGGTTGAACGGGTATTGGGAATTACAACCATAAAGCATCCTCAATATTTGATAAATATTGTAGACGATGGATTACTTATAACAAACATCCTATGGTTAGCACTTGGCATTCTAATCTGTATTCGTAACTACGTCAAAAAAGTACAGCTTAAAAACCAACTGCTTTATTTTCATAGATAATACTATTACACTCGAAATTAAGCAAAAAGCTCAAAAACAAAAAAACAAAAACAAAAACAAAAACAAAAATAAGACAACAATAATATCTGTCTGCTAGGCATTGCATGTGTATTTTGTCATATATTGTCATGGTGTTCATGTTGATATTGATCATTGTCTTCTACTTTTCCAGTTTCTTCATTCTCATGTTGCTCTAAAAGGGTTTCTGCACTTGTATCAGGTGGAGCCATCTTCTCTGTGCTTGTTTTGCTATCATCTGTAAAATTGTTGCTGGATTCTGTGGCATTAACCACATTTGGCTGCTTCTCCATCATCCCAGATAGAGCCAACCTTGGAGACCACTCAAGAACATCATCGATGATATTTGACATTCGTTTCTGATACCTGCAACAAGAGTAAAATTGGCACTTTAGACTCAGTGCATAGAATATGATTCCACATGGTTCTAACGGATATAGGGTAATAACTCCAAAAGACATTTGAATTTATACAAGGGAACACACTTGAGAGAGGGCTCCAGAGCTTGGTGACAACAGTACAAGGTTTTATGGTTCTCACCAACCTTGGAGGAAATTGTTGGTCAGTTGAAGGGTCTCAGACTCAAGATGTACTGGGCTACCCAAAGATAGGTCAACATACCTCATTATCAAAACGAATGTTGGTTTGGGGTGGGGAAGTAGAAGGTGGGTTACAAGAGATTTTTTTTTTTAGTAGATTATATGTACAGACTTTAATGAACCAAAGCAATCATATTAAAGATTTACAAACTTGTGTTTTGTTCTTGTTCCATGGGAAAATTAAATGACTTCACAGTTTACAAAAGAAAATGCTTTATTAAGTGATAATTAGAGAAGCAAAGGACTAACCTGGCTCTAGCAGCTTCATCAGGGGCATGGTGCCTCAGTAATAATATAACCAGTATAGCTACAACAGCATAAAAAAGTCTTGCTGTCCACTTAGGTCGCTCCTCTTCATCTTTCTTGGGCCAGAAACGGAATAATTCTCCTAATGTTGCTTCCTCAGCAAGAATGTTGGGGAAAAACCAAACCCGCTTTCCGACAATAATCCATACAACACCAAATATTGCAGCTCTCACTGCAAATTTAAGACCCAGAATGAAATCTTCGTCCAAAATTGTAATAAACAACACAAGCAATGTTATAGTTCATTGTCAACATGATCACACATAATTACCAAATGAACAAAACAAAAAAAAAAAAAGTGCCGTATAAAACACTTGACAACACTCAATCAAGCAATAAAACTTCTGCCATCACTAGTGGCAACACAAGTATGAAAGGTTGAAAAAGCTTATTGTTATCCAAATGGAAAGGCATGTTACTTCACATTATAAGTCCTTTCCAAATAAGTTCCTCTTTCAGGTTGAAATCCAACTGCCCATCAACAAACAATAAATAAGGCAGTTGAAATGTACCTTTTCATTTTGCCCACCGCACCCCAAATAAGCATTATCAACATTAAGATGATTTGAATAGACACAAATCAGAATGCAACAACAAAAACACCCTAGAGAAATTTTGGAATATTATAGATCATTCCTTTTTCAAGTTCCCCTAAAAAAATTAAAAGGAACCATTTTGTAATCAACATAAAACATTAAAAATAAAAAAAAAAATAAAAAAAAATGTGGAAATATACCACTTTCTTTACTTCCTCCATCAGATGCAGAAGCAATGTGATCAATCCAGACCAGAAACGAAGCTTCAAACAACCAAACTTTTATTTGTGGGACACTAAATCTCCATCTTTCCTTTTCATTCATTTTGGTCACAGAAACAAGAATGTCACTACATGACAACTGCTGTACTACTGTAGTGATGTTAACTGTTCATGCATGCCACATTTCTGATATTTAATTTTCTTCTTTAATTTTTTTTTTAAAAAAAGCACTGAAATCTAGAGTATCCATTCCCAATCACAAGCAGATAACCTCTTCGAGAAGGAAAATCACGGGAAAAGCTTTCCGTATGCCACTACTAAAGTGAAAACATACTACTATGCCTTCCATTGAGATTGCAGGTGTCAACATTCCCCTGAAAAAACAATCATGTATCTCCATTATGTTAACAGGGAGGGCTTTTCCGTAAAGTGACCAGAGGCAAGGGGTGCTAGAATTAAAATCGCAGCACATAATAACTGCATAAAGGGCTTAGCCGCCTAGATAACAATCTGCTATCATAAGTAAAATTTTCCAAATCTAATTAAAGAACCCATAATCATAGAGCATCATGTCTCCTTGCTACTATAAGTCACATTCTCTTGAGACATCCCCTTGCAACTAACATGCCTCGACTTGAACTATCTTCAATCCATTATGTCTTTTAACAGCCTCATTCTCAAAATAAAGATCATACTCTCTCTCCAAATATCACAATATAATGTAGTTATTCTACTTGTAAAACCCCAGAAGTTTAACACAGAGAAGGAGAATCCAGAAGAGACTTATACTAGAAGAGGAAGACAGAAAAAGAAGTGCAACAGAGAGCATGTGCAAAGAAAAGATGCAATATCCTCAACTCTCGGGGTGTTTGGGAACCTTGCACAACAGTTCTGGACAATCTTATCAGCGAATTATTGAACAGGTTTAGAGAAAGATCTCTCATGGGATTGAACTGTCAGTGATTTTTAAAGACAAACTGATGTCTTACAGTTCATGGAGAAAATAATTTTTGCTCTTTGTTGGATACTAAATAATTAAACGAAACTGTTAGCCAGAAAATCAATTCTCAATAATGTAAAATGTAGAACTGGACTCTGCCATAAATGGCTGATGCGGTCCTGGAGTTTCCCAAACACCAACACTATCTGGAAAGGAATATACTTCTTGGGTCAAAGGTTGACTTTAATTTAGTTCAACCAGGAATAGGAGAGTAAATAACAGAGACAAGAACACTGATCAATGTCAACAAGAATATGAGGCGTGCAACATAGCAACTTTAAAACACCAAAAATTGCAACATGCAACTCAACAGACAAAACATGGCAGTTGTGAACAATGATCAGCAAGCACTGATATAATACTTGATACCAGCACCTATAGGCATAAAACACTAAAAAAATAACATATCTCATAACAATTTCAAGTGATCCTGCTTCACAGAAAAATCATATTTCTTTTAGTTCTGAAAGAGAGAGAAAAAAAAACAAAACTGACAAAAAAAGAGTAAACAAAAATAAGCTAATAAAATGACGTAAAAATGATTTATGATGTATAGAAAATAATATGTAAAAAAAAATTAAATCACTTAAAGATGAGCCTCTAGGACTTACACAGAAGTAAGGAGAGAATAAGAAGCAAGACCCCAGCACATGAATAAAGTATTAACAGCTTGCACTTGTGTGGATAAACTGGAAACAAGCAAATCGCAAGGGTCAACACAGGCCAGAAAAATGAGAGAAGTGTTTGCCACAAAGGCCGTCGTTTTACAAATGTCCATGCAAAAAAAGCATCATTATCAGAAAATACTTGCTCCTGCAAAACATAATCACACTATTAGTAAAACAAGGAGAAAATAATTCAAATGAAGCAAATGATAAGTATATAAAAGATTTGGTTTCAAAAAATCCAGTAATATCACCCAGAAAGTATGTGTTTCAGTAATAGCTCATGAAAGAATTAAATAACAAGTATCTTGAAGTAGAACATCAAATGTTTCATACAAATTTATTCATCAAATTTTCTAATAAATCACCTTAACTAAGCTGTAAAAAGAGCATCATGGTCAAGCCACTAAACTCAGTCAAGTACTCAAGTTCTAAGCACTCTTTTGTGACCAGAAAGGCCAGCAGAACTTTTTTATGAATCTAAGAAACATATTAAAACAACAAAGAAAACAACCATGGGGAAAGCGTTCTAGTTTCTAATAGACATGCTCCAAAGTAGTTATAGAAAAAAGCTATTTCAATATAAATATACAAACTCAGAATATATGGCATCACCAAATCACACAAGAATAAAGTTCAAGTGGCTCAAGAGCCAAGTTAAAGATAACAACTAACCAACAAGTTTACTCGTCTCAAAGTTTAAAAGATGACTTACAGAAAAGATCTCTAAATGTGCTGGCCAGGTAGACAACTTTTTTTTCCCAGGACGTACAGTTTTTACCACACGATCACAGCGCACCAGAAGATTCTTTCTTAATAGAGTATTGGCAATATCTTCAGTTTCTAGATTCTTGTCTGCTTCTAATATTTCTTTAAGCTCTGGATGATTTCTCAAAAAGTTAACAAAATCCTTTCCTCTAAAATATTCCACTCGAGTTTCCTGTAATACCGCCCACCTAGATTCCAACTCCTTATGGTCTCTCACCTTCTCAGCAAACAACTGAAAAACATCCATCTTGGCAGCTTGTTTCTACAGAAAGCAAAAAATCATACACGTGAAAATTAGAAAGAATAGCAACATAATATTAGACAAATATTTTTTTCCCACAGAAAAGGTGTAAGAAAGTCAGAACATAAAGATCAGCATCAATTCTAAAAGAAGCAACAGAAAACATAAAACCAATCAATTAAATATTTTGGACTTAGTCCATATGCATTTCATCTCGCGGTTTGCAATTCACGAAACAAAAATTGACCAATCAGATCATAGAAGAGAGGGGAACCAATATTTACAATCACCATAGGTATTTTGCCTAGAAAAAAATGAGGTAAAATGCCAATCCATGACTATGCTATTAACAACTTGGATATTCTCATTTTGGAAGCTCTAAAAAGAAACACGAAAACGAGCCGCTTTTCTTAAAGCAGTTTCCAACTAGTTACTTATACAAAACTTTGGTCAAGCACAATATAATGCTAAACGAATTTCCCTTAATTGGACAATTACTTCTTTCATTCCTTAACTTTTTGTCATCTATCATTTGTTAATTTCTAAAACCCCATTTTCTTTTTATTGCAACAAATCATTCTTTTTGTTTCCTCTAAAACAGAAAATTAACTATTGTTCCAATCCAACGAGTACCCTTGCAGTTCCCTGCAACAAAAACTAGAAATTTGAAAACAGAAACACCACAATCACATACCAAATACAATTATACATACATCAAACAAGATTACATTCACAATTTTTACGAAATTAACAACCTTTATACTCTTTTTCAATCTCTGAGTGCCACAAAACTGGATCGAAACAATAACATAAACGTGTCCACGAGGCCTAAACTTGAAAAACAATAAGATTATGACCAAAATTCAAAAAATAAAAAATGCCCGTCATAATATCACTTCCATACATCCAAACTTATGCACACAAAAACCCAGATCAGCCAACAAAACAATGAAACCAAACGACATGTGGATGTCGGTCGTTTCATACAAACATATGGAGATACAGAGAGTTTAAGCGAGAGAGAGAGAGCGGGCAAACCCTAGGTGGGGTATCAGAGCTGGGATCTCTGGTGCCGTTCTGTAAGGCTGCAGTTGATCTTCGCACCCTTTTCTTCTCAGCTGCGCCCGATTTCTTCATTTCTCTGTTCCTTCTCTCTCTTTCCAAGTTTGCGCTTTTGTTTTCTGTGTTTTACCTTTTTTTTTTTTTGGTTTCTGTTTTCACGTTACAAGCACCTTTGCTTACACAAATCAAGCAACATGTTACGTTACTATTACATGTTAAAGTATGGAACTCAAAATTAACAACATTTATGGTTTATTATTTTGGCTGGTATTTTTTTTTTTGGACCAATCATATTTCGCCACATCAACAGTCAAAAACTCATTTAATTACATCAATATGGTGTACTAGTTTGGTATTTTTGTACTCGATAGAAAATCCTTAACCAATACGAATATATCATATCATTATACAGAATTTAATACCAACATATTATATCATTATACCAAATTTAATTGGATTGGTTGTAAGTTAGGTTAGGTATAGGTAGCCTTTTCTCCCTTATTTGTCATGTAACAATGATTAAGGATAACAAGTCCTGCGATTAACCTGCTAGTATTAGAAAACTTCTGAGATTATGGGACACAAATCTCATAGGATTAGTCGAGGTACACATAAACTGGCCTAGACACCGATGTTTCAAAAAAAAATATAAAGAGAAAAATAAATGAGTATTTAACATGATTTAATTATCTAAACATGGTATTAACCTACATGGTGTCAATATTGACCACAAATATTTACTATACAAGATATATGATATGTTTGTTTCACATAAATTTATTTCTGTTAAATGTTATAAGTTTAGATGGGTGTTAATTAAAAAATAACAATAATACTAGAAAGTGAAAAATTACTATTAATGAAAAAAACAATATATTTATTTTGTTGCTTGTATTACTTTTTATTTTTTATTTTTAATTATAGGGATATCAATGGATGATGATAATATTCTCCTAAATTTACCAATACAACTCTACCTTTATTTTTATTTTTTTTGCAGTTAACCATAGATTGTTTTTAACTATTTCCTTTATTTTTGAACGAAGAAAAGGAAACTCAATATCTCGAATAAGTTTAATAACTCTGATGCCTTTTTGTTTTTTAATATATTTAGAACAACTTTGTTAGATAGTCTCACATCGATCGAAAATGATGATTAGGTTGCATATCAAAAATGAGGGTAAACTTTCACACATAAGCTAGTTTTTGTAGTGGAGTTAGACATTCTCTAAGAAACTTAAATATATATATATAAAATAAAAAGTAAAATTAATTTGTAAAAAAATAATATATTTTTAACAATTATGATGCCCACAAAGGAAAAGTGGATTTTGCTCACTATCCACTATATATTAACCCTAGAATCCAAAAAATTTATATATTAAACAAAAGAAAGTCCACAATTTTCCACATATTTGTTTTATTTTTCTTTTAGGAAATTATATAATAAACTTTTATCAAATCCCACAAACTCCTTAGGGTCCAATGCCTTCCACATTTTGAATTGAAAGGCACTAGTAGTGGTTCATATTCATTCTTGCAATTAGAATAATTGAAGTGCTTATTTTCAATCTTTCTGATCATAAACTTCAAAATATTTCAATAATCTACATTATTCTTTTTTTTTTTTTCCTTTTACTTGTAAGAAATTAAAAATCCCACAAGAGGTCAAAAAAATTTATTTTGAGACAATAAATTTTCGGTTTCATATACCATCTCCATAGTTTTATATCTTAGTATTATTTTACGAGGATCCCGTAAGAGAAATTTTGTAAAATAATAACAAAAAAGAAGTTAAAATGATTTAGAATATTCAAATTTTAGGAAAATATTTTAATACTAAGGTTGTAAAGATGGTATCAAGATTTTTTAAATAAATGTTGAACCATTGAATCTAAAATCTAACTGGTCGATATCTTAAAATTATCCCAAATTTCATTAAATTGTTTGGGGTCAAGTTATGAAAATAGAAAGAAAGAAAATGTGAAATTGGTAATTGAATTTTTCTTTCTTGTCATGATTCATAGCACTATGGTATGATTTGAAAGCAAAAACAGGTGGATGCTGCTGTTAGTATTTAATTATTCTTTATTTTTATGGTATCAAAAAGTCCACTTGGTTCATTTGATGAGGTGACCTTTGAGTATGATCGTGGCCACCTCTTCACTCCAGTGAGAAAAAGCTTCAATAAATTTATTAATCAATCAAATTTATATAGCACGATTGAAACAATAAATTAAATAATTAAATAAGATTAATTTAAAAATATAATACAATAATCATCACTCGGTTGGGTTGGAATATGCTTATGTTTAGTCTCAAGCTAGATTACTTTTATATCAGTTGCCAAACATACCTCTCATATTTGGAAAAGACAAACATGTCCATTCAGGTATTATCGTTAATCAAAGCCATTGAAGTGGCTGAGGTTTGGTTGCTTGAACTTGCCATTGCCAACCTTCAAATGCTCTCACTCCAGAACAAGCCAACTTTATCACTTCCATTACGCCTCCCTTTGATCCCGAACAAGCCTAGAACACTCATCACTCGGTTGCTACCAAGTGATGATTTCAAGAAAACAACAAACTACAAACATGTTCATTATTCTTCCTTTTCTTCTTTATCTTCAGTTTTTGTTGTTCATGCAGTAGAGAAAGACTCCCAGCAGTTTGAGGTAGACCCGGATGAGGCTAAGGCAGCCCTTCAAAAGCTTGACCAGCAGCTCCAAACCCTCTCCAAGAAACAAGTTAAACCTCCAAAGAGAAAGGGTACTTGATATATACCCTTATCCACACTCACACACTCATATATGTGTAAAAAATTATATGTAATATGCTTTCTTCTTGCTTCGTTTGTGTTCCTTTGGTTTATGTCTGAGAAATTTATGCTATGCTGATTGACTTGTGAGTTTATCTTGAATTTATTTGTCGGAGAGTGTTAAGAGAGTGCTAGTGGAACTTTCTGGGGTCCTGCTGCCTGCAATTTGAGTGATGGATGGATTAATAAATTGATTTCTGCTGCCCCAAAATGTTCAAATATAATCTAATTATTGTTATATTGCTGTATTAGTTGTGAAAATAGTGTTTTCAGCAAATAAATTTTTCCTCAATTTCCTCTGGTTGCAATGTCCAAATCCAAGTTGGGTCAGTTTGTCATCATTCTCACATTTCTCATTCTTGGTGAAGATATAAGAACTTATTTATATCACTAGCAGCTTTTATAAGTAGTCAATTTGCTACAAATTCCAATTATGCATATGTTCTATGAAGGAAACAAGTTCTGTCTAGAGTCAAACCCCTGCTGACCAAATTTACATAGAATGGCTTTCTATTTGATTCTTACTTGATTTAGTTTCCTATCAATATTTATTGTGCACATAAAATTTAGAGCAAATAGTTGAGACAATTTTGCATAATGTTTTGCTGACGATTGCGTTGCGAGCTTTTCTAGGGTAGAGCTTGAAGCAAAGCCCTCCAAACCATATTATGAATGAGATTCAATTCCAAGATCTCTTGTATAATCCCAAGAGATCCAACCAGCCAGAGTAGTTAGTACCCGTGGGGAAGAGTTTTTATTCTTTCTTTTTCCTACTAATTTGAAGGACGCAAGGGGGCCTGGACCGAGTGTGCAAGCCGAAGGAGGGTGGTAGTTCATAGTTGCTATTGTTCTGTATAATCTCAATTAGGCTAATTATGGAACAACTGTTTGTAAAACAAAAGCTCTAGGCATGAAGTAATGGTAGTGAAAAATTCCAGTTTTGGCCATCTAATTTAGGGTACTAGCATGGTAAAGTGTTAAGTGCAGATGTAATCTTAGAGCACGTTTAGAAGCAAAGATAAACTATGAGATAGGACTATTTCACTGGACTGCAGTCCCATGTTTCGGTCTTTTACATCGAATTAAACTCATTGTGTCATCCGCAAAATAGTTATCTGTGATGAATTTATTGGCTTTTTTTTGGAAGACGGAACTAAATGTAGGACAGGACTAATTCATGTCAAGTCTAATCCAGTCTGGATGCCACAATGTAACATTTAGGGTGATTTTAATGCCCAATTTGCTTGGTGTGGGCTTCTTCTCAAACTGTAATAGCTGCATCAATATTAAGCTTCAGTTAATCAGCTTCATCTATGAGGCCTAGAAAAGAAATTGAATCCTTTTGCCTTATATATCTGCATATATTATGTATGTATGTATGTATGTATGTACATCTATCTTTCTATAAAACAGGAATTTATTTCTAGCTGATAATGACAAATCTTCTGCAGAGGTAAATTGGACTTGCAAGAAAGCAAATGGAGTGCCTGCATTTTTTTTTTCATTATTTTGGTACCTAATTTTTGATACACTTGACATTGTATTCCTTCCAACCGATTGCAGCTACAGGCGTGAAGCTTACCAGAGGTCTAACAGCAGAAATGCCAGAAATTTCAGAATCCTTCCTGGCATATACTGCTGCAGCTCTCCTTATCTTCACCATATTTTACAATGTTTTATTTTATGCAGTAATAAAGCCATCCATAGATGGACCTGATGATGTAGCCGAACCAACTCCGGCTTCTACCATGGAAACACTATCTTCCAATGCAGCAGTTTTGCAGTCGCTGCTTTCATTACCAAAAGATTTCCTTCAACGTTGAAGTATCGGTTACTTATAGTTGCTCAAAACATTCTCACTGCTGCTTATTATTTTAGCACAATGTATCATGTTACATAATCCTTAGCCTTGCTTCTCAAATAGCACAGTGTATAAGCCAAAATTTTCTGGGAAGATGAATTATTAGTACGGATCAGAATGATAGCTACATGGTTTCTGGGCAATTCATTTTGGTAATATGAAATAAATTAGCTCAAACTGTGGAAGGGAGAGACTGAAAATCTTTTTAGCAGTCACTGGCCACTTTCAATCTGTACAAAGATAGCAATTGAAAAAAGAAGCTAAAAAATGGATCCAATAGTTCACATTTTCTTATAGTGCTTGCTCAAATGTCAGCAAATCAGGAAGATACCAATACAAAATATTTATATTAGTCCACATTCAACAAAGAAACACAATCATATAACATGCAGAAACTCAGCGCTGACTCCAGGAAACAAATTGAAGTGTCAACTTGGCTGAGAAATTTACTGAATCAAGGATCATATACACTTGTGAAAATAGCTTGTCAGACCAGAGTTAAGAGTACTATGCACATCAACTCCAATATTCTTTAGCTTCTCCCAAGTCATTTGAAGCTGACTTGAGCTTCTAGGTAAACTTTGTGATCCCCTTTTGAACTAGGCCTGTATCACTTTGGTTAAGTTGCATACCCTCTACAGCAATTATATCTGCAGATTACTGTATGATGCTGATACATTATCATGTCTTGAGAGTGTACATCCTTGAATAAGTATAAATTAGTTTTATTACTAACTGCTCAACCTCATCTCTAATAGTCCACACATATCTGCTACCCATAACTTCCAGTGTCATAAAATTTATCTTATATCTTTATAAGAAGTTGCATTTGTCTATACTCTCATCATAATCCGACTTTCACTTAGCTAAAAATCAATGTTGTGATTGATGATTCATAGAAGAGAATAAAAAACGAAAGAAATCTTAACAATGCATGGATCAATATGCTCACGGCGGAGAAGCAAGAACATCCAATTTCTTAGTATTTAGAGCTCTTTGTCTGGTCTTTTGTATGTCTGAGATATGGGATCAGTTTTGTATCCTTAACTTCTTGGTGACAAGCTTCCATTTGTACCCATTATGTTGATTTATAGATCATGTAATCTAGGAGTTGGCAGCTATTAATGATACTAAATTTTTCGATTCAATCACATATAGAATAATATTACTAAAATATCGTTGCATATTTACTAAAATGTTATATCAACTTTAATAATATTAATACCCGTGTCCAAGTATGACTCTTATAAGATAATTTTTACCTAAATTTTAAACACTATTTGTTGGGGAGTTCTTGTAATTTTTCTTTAATTGCATTGATTTTTTTTTTCCGAATACTTGATTTAAGCAATATGAAATATTCAACGTTTGCTATGTTTTCCTGATAATTGACTAGAAATTGGCCTCCAAAAAACTGTTTGGCCGGCCATATTACATATTATGAAAATGATTTTGTTTTCAAACTTTTGTTTTTGTAATCACTTCAAATCAAAACCACGTCAGTTCTATTGTAAAATCAAGAAATAATAGAAATTCTAAAGGAGTTAAGAATCAGTCTGAAATCTTCAAACAATTGACACTGTTCGTGGCTCCTCTCACTCTTTGAATTTATTATTTTATCAAACAGAAGTAAAATGAGGCTACAAAATACATTATAAGATACGATATCTTTCTTCAAATGCATAAAAAATAATCTTCAAAACGACCCAAACTTTGAGTATACTATAAAGATGGCATTACATTGAGTGAGAATGGGTCAATGATCAACACCCAATTTTTTTTTTTTTTTAAAGTGAAGACATTCATGTGACAATGGAGACTCTGTTATTTAACTCTTGCCTTTATTGAACATTCAACTCTCATCACAAAATGTCAAAGTCTCAAAAGCAATGAACCTTTTGTTTGGCTCTACATGTCTTTTAATATATGTAAACTATTTGAAGGTTGGATCTAGATCTAAATTCTTTGATTACAAATTAATCAAATCCCTAATCCAACAAAGGATATACTATTATATGGTGATTGTTTATTTGTTGCCTTCCAACTTTTGTACTTTTCTTGTATGGGGACTGCTTTGGAAAATTTTATTTCTTATGGGTGTTTTAGAGAATTAAATGATTTTGTGTTGTTTGAAAATAAATAAAAAGGGTATAGTTAACTTCTCAATAAAATTTTTTGTCCTCACCAAACTTCATTATATGGCAAAATAGGGTGTGGTTTTTAAACTTTCAAAACTACAGGAAAAAAATGAGATTCATAAACATTGGGGTGAAATGACAATCACCCTTTGAGTCTTTTTAGGGTAGAAAGATGATTAGTAAACAGTCTTAATGATGAGAATATAATAACTTTTGACTGTTAAAAAGTTAGAGTAAGTTACAAAAAGTTTATAAATAATTCATTACTTTATTTGCTCTCTTTTTGAATTGCTAATTTAGTGGCTTTAAGTTAACAAACAAGACATCTGAAGTTTAACAGTCTAATAAATGGATATAGAAAATAATATTCTAATAAAGAAAAGACAAATCCCAGTCAAAATCAGTGTAAAAGTTTGAGAATCTTAACTTGACAGAAAGCCAAGGAAATATCCAAGACTAGAGGCTGCAAAATTGGAATGGCCACTGAGTGATGACACAACTAGTGCCCTTGGGTTTTGACCAACCAAGAAAATGAAATTCATCAAACCCCATCTACCAAACTCTATATAAATCTTGATCTTCTCAACTTAATCATCATAAATTCAATTGGAGTTGGTGAAAGGTTAAAGTACTTTTCTTCTTCTTTGTTATTAACCTTTTTTTTTTAGATTATTTATTTTAATTATTATTAGTTGGTATTTCAAGTACTTTTTTATTAAAAAAAAATTTAACTATTACTACCAACATCACATTTGCACAAAAGCACATGCTTAATATTGACCGTTTTAACTAGATCAATACAATATGTTGATGGTATACTTATACAAAATTTCTACGATGGATTGATAGATAATCGTATATAGTCAAAATTTATCGAGAAGATGGAGTGGGAACAAAAATGAAGAAAATGTTATTAGTATGTCATGTTCTCATAAGTCATACAATAATTATCTTAATGTGTTTTTAATAATGTACATGATTTTGATTTATAATATTATAAATATAGCTTAATTGATTTTTAATATTATAAAAATTAACATTATAATAAAGTTCTTAGGGGAAAACCAAAATGGAAAGCAAAAACCAAGATTAGGAATTTTGGAAGAAAATGAAATGAATGAATTAGTCGTTTGTGGGTCATTTTGAAAAAAGAAAGAGAAGTGTTTTCTGTTTTTTGAAAGTGTTGTGGGTATTTTGGGAAAGCAAAGGAGAGAGGAGAAGATGACAGAGGAGGGTGGTTCCTCTGTCTCCTTCCAACGTTGAATCCTAAGAAAACACAACACAAGGCCAATTTCATAAATAATAATTTTTTTAATTTTTTTATTTTTTAATTAAAAAAATTGTTATTATTCAATTCAGAGAGACTGCTGAAGCAGCAAAGCTTTGACTCTTCATTCATTTCATTGTATTTCATTTCACATTTCTTTCTGTCTTCTTTTATCTCTCTCTTTCCCGCAAAACTCTTCATTTCTGCTACAAATATAACGCTAAGATCTTTGTGTTACCTCGCCCCATCTGGGTTTTTTTTTCAAAGTTCTCTTCTCAGCGTCAAGAATTCTTTCAAATCTCAGGTTGGTCTTTTTTTTTTTAATTATTATTGTCATTTTCCGGGTTTTGTATGATTCTGAGATTAAAAGGGGAAAAAAAATTTATATTTTGTTCCTGTTGAATTTTGCAAGCTGCTATTGAAAGTCATTTTCTGGTTTTTTTTTTTTTCATGTGCTTCAGTGTTCTATTTTTACTGATTGTTACAGATTCTGGATTGCTTGTGGTAGTTGCTTTTTTGATGATAAAACCCTCCAAAGTTGTTGGAGATTCATTTTGGGAAAACCCCTTTTTGTTTCTTGAACGGAAATGGATATTCTGTTGCTCAAGTTTCAATTTTGGCATATTGGTTTTGTATTTTCGGTAATAGTTTCTTGAAGAGGGGAGGAAAGGTCAAACTTTGATTTGTGGTGATATTGAATCCTTATCTACTTGTTGTTTGAATTACAGCAATCTGGAGATTTTGAGAATTTTGAAGCTTTGATTCATGGGGAATTGCTGCACAACACCTAGTACTTCATCTGAGTCAAAATCAAAGGGGAAAAAGAACAAACCAAATCCATTTTATGGTGAGGATTATGTTGTGGCAAACGGATCTGGAGTTGTGCACAAGCTCAGTGTACTGAAAGACCCAACAGGTAACAATATCTCGGTTGAATATGATCTGGGTCGTGAGCTTGGACGTGGAGAGTTTGGAGTAACATATCTGTGCACTGATGTAAACAATGGTGAAAAGTTTGCTTGCAAGTCTATTTCTAAGAAGAAACTTAGGACTGCTGTGGATATTGAGGATGTGAGGAGAGAGGTGCTGATAATGAAGCATTTACCCAAGCATCCAAATATTGTATCATTGAAGGATACTTATGAGGATGATAGTGCTGTGCACATTGTGATGGAGTTGTGTGAGGGAGGAGAGTTGTTTGATAGGATTGTTGCTAGGGGGCATTACACCGAGAGGGCTGCTGCTGCAGTCATGCGGACCATTGTTGAAGTTGTTCAGGTTGATTTCTGATCATATCTGTGTGTTTGAATTGTGATTGTTAGGATTTGATGCTTTTTGGCCCCAAAATTGAATCAATTGATGTGGTTTGGATATCCACTGTCTTGGTAGATTTTTGTTTTGATGGTTTAGAATTTTTGAAGTATGATTTTTACATCTTGCTGTTGTTTGATGAGTAGGTGAAACATTTTGCTCATATAGGCTTTTGAACTCAAATGTTAACATTAAAACCCATTTGGTGCTGGAATGTTTGCTATACGTTTTTCTTTTTTTGGTTGGATGAAGTTCTTTTCGAATATTCTCCTTCAGGATTCTTTTCTCGGTGGTTGTGTTTTAAAGAGATTGATTTTTTATAATCTTTCACAAGTTTTAAATCAAGTTTCTCTATAAATGGCTTATACTTTATCAATTCTCTGATTGCTATCTCCCTTTCTTTGACAAGCACTTAGAGAGCTTGTTGAGCTTTATTACTGTTTCATTGCTTATGTTCTTTTCATCTTTTAGAAGTTGGCAACTTAAAATTCTTCACACGTATGATGATGCAGAATAATTGTTTTGTTCAGCAATTGGTTCTCCTTAAAGTTTAAATTTACAGAGTTTGTGCATCTTACCATGTGATGAACTCCATAGACATATATGATTCTTATTTTTTCTTAGTTTGGGCACGCGTTTGGAGAATAATATTATCTTTAGTTCTGCTATTACTTCTATGATTTTATGATTTATATGCTCATCTTCTGTGAATACTATCTTTTAATAATAATCTTGCTCTTTTGTTTTTGTAATTATCCCCGCTGTAGGTGTGTCATAAGCATGGAGTCATGCATCGTGATCTCAAACCAGAGAATTTTCTGTTTGCAAATAAGAAGGAAAATTCCCCCTTGAAGGCAATTGATTTTGGCTTGTCAGTCTTCTTTAAGCCTGGTAATGCACTATATCAAAGCCATAGCATGTCTCAGCCTGTTCATTTCTTTCTTTTTTTTGTTCTTTTTTTTTTCACTTGTCAGGAAATTCAGCATTTTAGCTTATTATAGCACCTTTATACCTTTTTATTATAATGCAATTACCTAAAGGTTGCTCGTTCCTACAGGTGAGCGTTTCAATGAGATAGTAGGAAGTCCATACTACATGGCTCCAGAGGTTCTTAGGCGCAATTATGGGCCAGAGGTTGATGTCTGGAGTGCTGGAGTTATCCTGTATATTTTACTATGTGGTGTTCCACCTTTCTGGGCAGGTTAATATTTTTCTTTGACTACAGTGGTGATATACCATCTTTTTTGTTGGACAGTAGGAGTTTTACAGTTTTAGGGTGTTGAACCATTAAACTGTTTCAGTGCCTCATGTGCTTAGGGCCAAAAAAATGGAAGTGCACTATAAGTGCCACATTATATTATTACTTGATCTCAAGCTTTTTCTGATTGAGATAGAGCTCATGTTTTGTATTTGAACTTGGCTCAATTAAAATCTTTATCTTCTCGATGCAGAAACTGAGCAAGGGGTGGCACAGGCAATTATTCGCTCGGTTATCGATTTTAAGAGGGATCCTTGGCCTAAAGTTTCTGATAATGCCAAGGACCTTGTGAAGAAAATGCTTAATCCTAACCCTAAGGAGAGGCTTACAGCTGAGCAAGTTTTAGGTGATTTTCTATACTGTTAATCTGATATGTTTCAGGTGTGTTGAGATTTAGGAAGAAAACTTATACCTGTCTGTCTTGCAGAGCATACTTGGTTACAAAATGCAAAGAAGGCTCCAAATGTTCCACTGGGTGAGACTGTCAAAGCAAGGCTTAAACAATTTTCTGTAATGAACAAGTTGAAAAAGACAGCTCTAAGGGTACTCATCTGAATCCATTACATTATCAGCTGCTTTCATGATGATGATAGAAAATGTTTCCAAAGGGCCTCAAGTTTTCGTGGGAACTTCTGGCTCTCTTGCTTTGTGTCTCAATTTTTATATGACTGAAAATATTTGTCCACAGGTGATAGCTGAGCATTTGTCCGTGGAGGAAGTGGCTGGCATAAAGGAGGCATTTGAGATGATGGACACTGGCAAGAGAGGCAAGATAAACCTTGAGGAGCTTAAAATTGGGCTGGAGAAAGCTGGCCAACACATTCCTGAGGCAGATCTTCGAATCCTAATGGATGCTGTAAGCATTTTCATTCCTATCCCTATGGATTTGGTTTTGAAAGCATAGTAATTGAAACTTTTCTTTTATAAGAACAGGAAAAAAGAAAAGGAAGAAGCCTAAATAATTTTTTGGAGAAACGTTAAGGGCTAATAAGAACAAAATAATAATAACTGGAGATCAGTTTATGCAAGCAAAAACTGTTTCCTAAATATTCAACTTCATTTTTCAGGCTGATGCTGATGGTGATGGAACTTTGAATTATGGAGAGTTTGTTGCAGTCTCTGTTCACCTTAAGAAGATGGGCAATGATGAGCATCTGCATAAAGCTTTTGCATTCTTTGATAAAAATCAAAGTGGTTACATAGAGATTGAAGAGCTGCGAGAGGCCTTGTATGATGAAGTTGACAACAACAGTGAAGAGGTTATCAATGCCATTATGCATGATGTCGATACAGACAAGGTTAGTATCCAGTATATACCTAGGCAATAGTTCATGTTCAGTAAAAACGACTTTAGCCCAATTGAGTAATTCATTAGTTCTTCTGTTTCCAACACTCTCATAATAAGGACCATACTTGATGCTACTTAAAAATTAAAAGAGGTCAATGTCATTCCTCAGTAACTCCATCTGATTCCTTGATTTTCCCTTGTAAAGCGTTAGACATGTTAGTGTCTTGTGCAGATGACTAAATAAAACATATTTGGTTGATTTTCCTCATCGTGATACCTATTAGTGCTACTGTAAATTTTTCCAGACATTTTTAGTTCTGTAGTTTATCTTGTTTCTATTACCCAAAATTAGAGGCCTGCTTGATAGTGTTTTCCAGAAGAAAAAAAAAATTGGATTTTGCATCTCAAGATCAGAGATGCACTTTATGGTGTATTACAGTTTTCTGACAACAAAAAACAGTGATGTTTTGTCTGACATTAGTATTTTGGAGAAGTTGAAGAAGAGTTCGAAGTCCTCAGGCAGCTGTCATACTTCATTTTAGAATTCATCTCATATATTTCTTTCTGCTACAGATTATCAAGTCACAATAGTCTCTTGGCCTTTAGTTTCTTTTCTATTTTTTCTTTCATGTAGTTATGCCATTGTCATCCTCAAGGGAAGGCAGGTGAACCCAATTTGTCTGGTCCCTTGAAAACTGCAAGGGGATATACCGCCTGGCCAAGATGTCTTTGGCCTTAGCCAGCAGCTCCAGTATATCTAATTTCTAAATTAGCATTCCAACCTTGTTTCTGACTTAACTTGCAGGATGGTCGCATAAGTTATGATGAGTTTGCTGCTATGATGAAGGCTGGTACAGACTGGAGAAAGGCGTCCAGACAATATTCACGGGAAAGATTCAACAGTCTAAGCTTGAAGTTGATGAGGGATGGATCGTTACAGTTAGCCAATTGAGGATAGATGAAGTGAAAGTTGTTGGAAACACTAATTTTATGAGAGGAAAAAGAAGTTGTCTAGTTTTATTTCTATGAAATTATTGTTATTTTTTCATTTTTTTCCCCTTGTGTAGTTAGGATTAGAGTGGTTGATCTCTAGTGTCTAAATTAGCAAAATGTTTAGAATTTGTCTGTTATATAGCAGCAGAAGTAAAAAGAAGTCTCTAAAGAGAGTTGGAAAGGTTGTTGTGGACCACTGTTAGCGGTTGTACATATGCAATTAGGCTTACAGTTACATGCCCCTTTCATCAGAGAAAATATCTGTTTAATTGCTACTCAAATGCTGCCATGCCATCAACTTTTGATGACTGAAGTTAGTTAAATCGCTTGCAGTTATAATCTGGTTAATTGATGTTGACTATAGTGACAAACAATTTTTATTTTGGATTAAATAGTTACGCTTTCATTGAAAAAATACCCATATACAATCCCAATTCATTTTTCCTAGTTTCAGAATAAAGGAAAATTGTTATGGTAATGCAGTAGTTCTGTTACTGGTACAATATTTTGGTATTATATTATTACATTTTAAGTATTCTAAACACTAATAGGAAACTTTTGTAATATTTTTAAGGTCCCTAGAATAACATTATAAATGTTAAATTTCATATGGATGATGTTAATAGTTATAGACACCAAAGCGAGGCAGAATAATCATGGTATGGAATTTGCTATCACTATAGAATATTTTGTTTTATGCTACTTTAATGTTCCTGCAAGTACAAGCAGCAGCAGTTTCTCCATCAACGAAGCTGCGTACATGCTGCAGTGTTCTCCTACAAGATTCTACATTTAGGCCATATTTTCATGCTCAACTGAATTTTATTTTTTGTTTTCTGAAACGAGTAAATGAATGGAGTGCAAAATTCGATTCTTATACATGGACACTAGCACAAGATGGAGAAAGAGAAGCCACTCTGATGTTTTCCCAAAAGATTTTAGCTGCTTTTTTGGCCAAGGTGTCCACTGTCACCTATAAGATAGGGTTCTTGAAGTAAAACTTGATGAGTCTAATGCTTCTGGCGAGGGGCGTGTTCAGCAGATTCTTCCTGCAAAATGCATTAACAAGCAGAAAAGAATCAGACTATTCCATAAAAATGAGAAAAGAACAGCACGTGATTCACCGCAGAACCTAAATGAATCTCAAATGTGCACTTACTGCACCGTGTGGACCAATTCTTTGAATACATTATTTGAGACATTTTTTAAAATTTGAAGTAATTTCTTTCTACTTCCACCATTTTTTTTCCCAAGTAAATTGAGACCCTTTTTATCAACTTCATACAATCTCAAATTATATAGATGTCTGGAGAATGCCTGATTCTTCACCATTGGAACTTGAAACTCGTACATCACTCCAACTAAATAATAGCCAGTTTTCTGGTGACAGAAAATAACACTCCGTATGGTGAATATGCCCAGGTATACTACAATCAAAGAGTCACTTATCTACCCATAACAGCAAAACTGGTCTACTAAGGCACAAACCTAAAGCACATCAGAGCAAGCAGGTAAACTAAGATTTAGGATTGTATGTTCATTACATACCAATATAGGAGCTAGCAGATGCATTCACACAATGATTGATATTAAGTCCAATGCATTTGTTTCTACTATTGATTGTGCCGAGATCATTATTAGCACAGGTGTTGAATGTGTGACAAAATTTGGAACAGTTGTTCATACTGCATATATATTATATCTTCTCACTACTCTTAGCTAATTGAGCTTTTCTTGATAGTATGTAATTAATGAGAGACAAAAACAGAAAAATCTTTTTTTTTTTTTTTTGGACATACGATTGAACTCCTAATAGTTGTCCACTTTTTTTTTGTACTCGGGTAGCAATTTTGGTATTAAATTCACTATGACATTTTTGTTATTCTTTAGAAGATCATAAATGTTGGCAATGAGAACTAAATATAAAAGTGTATATTCCTTTTAGAAGATACATACAAGCCCAAAAGGCCAAAAAGGAATGTTTTCTCTCAATTTCTGCACAACATTTAGTTTCTGCAGAAACTACACGTGCAAACACACACTCACACCTACCTGTGAAATTGATTTGTTGACCTGCTAATACATTTACATACTAAACAGACAGCTGGGAATATACTAAATTTCCTTATGGCTACTTTATTTGAATATTTACCTTAAACATTGTCAAATCAGCAATTATTTTCAGGAATCTCTTATTAGGCTTAACACATTGGTAGATTTCTGTAATCTTTAGTTCACTTAGTTATCTTCTCAAAATTTTATTTCATTTTCTAATTGGATGAAAATCTAATAAATCAAATATGTTAATCTGTTTACTTTCTGTGAATGAGAAGAGTGGATGCATGTCCTTAAGTTAATAGTCTAATTGGTTAGATGTCATACATCATTACCAAAGATCTAGGAACTAATCCCCCTCAAACCAACCTGGGGTTGATTCGTATAATAGACATCTGAGATTCACATTATTCACATTGCTTCACCATGGACTAAGTTAATGTAATTTTTAATTGGTTCACAAGCTAGTTTATCTTTTCCAAAATACTCATATAGTTATACATATTTTTATATTCACATGAATGACTATTGACAAGCTTATTTTGTAAAAGGTTTAAGTATCATATTCACACATGCCCTTGTGATACCTGTTTATCCTTATACTCCAATCAAATCTCTACATTTTCCTGGAATAGAACATCTTTGAGATAGGAATTGCTATATTGTACAAGTGAATGCTCCAAAACTGATTTTCTCCAAGGTTGGAATAATCTTTCTTAAATAATTTTCCTCACAAGGTTTCTTCCTTTGAAGGTTTATTCAAGTGCCACTTTAAATTTCCTGATTAGTAGTTTCCTTGTCCTGCAACAAGACTTTATTTACGATGATGTTGGAATAAACCAAAAAACCTTTCTCAAATTTGTTTACTAGTTTGGAGAATAAGTTTTTGTGTATTAGCAGCACATTTCATGACATTATTATTTATTACATTCGTTTTCACAGATATAACTAGCAACACCTCTCTCTTAATTGGTTTTGAGATTTTGTTTTTATTTAAGTTTCTGACTCTCTAAATCTAGATTATAAATCTCCACAAATATAACTTTGAAACAACCATGATTGGAAAGGTATATGGTTCCTTTAAGATATGTAGAATTTCCTCTCCATCTTCATCGTGACACTGACAAATTTTAGGCCTGAATCACTGACAATATGAATTTAGTTAAGGATTTAAAAAAGCACAAAAATTTTTCTCTCAAAAATTTTTGATAGACACAATAAGCAGTTCTCTTACAAATTTCAGGTTAGTTCATTATTCTTGTATTCCCGACATTCTTGAAATTACATATTATGTTATTCAGTTAATGCTTGAAGTTAAAAGACAAGAAAGACTGTTTGACTTATATACAGCTATGAAAGGAAACCGAACTTATTATGTATACCATTACCATTTGACCAATAAAGTTAAGGTCCATATGTAGCTACAGTCTGAACAAGAAAAATGATATCACAATTACCAAAAGACTCATGACTGTGACTACTATGCCTTTTAAGAGATCTAGAAATCTTGAACGTTTCATCAATAGACAAATCCTAGAAATCACATAACATAATTGACTACCTTATTGGGCAAGTTGATAGTAATTTTGCATTCTAGATCACCTTCCTCTTCCTCTCCAGCTTAGATAAGATAGATTTACATGCACCTCGAGACAACTTAGTATTACCTTGTATAAGTTAACCACCTCGACTTGTCTGTATTTAACCTTAAATGGATAGATTGATATTTAGCTTACGTTTTGGCAGCCCCAACTTAATAAAATGGTCTCACATCTACAATCAATAAGGTCTACATGTATATGTGGACCAATTAAAATGTTAATTCATGAGTTTCAAAGACTTACAGTTGTGCCCGCAAACTTCTAGAGACAAACTAAGAAATCTTGAAACTTTTCAGCCAGATTTTTTAATCTATATTGGACAAGTTAATATTCAGCTGGCACGCTAGGCCGCCTCTGCCCTCCCCTCCACGATTTAAAAGAAATTGAAGCCACTTGTACAAATAAACCAACTAAAATATGTCATTCATGAGTACCAGACTTACAAATGTCATCAGAAAACGTTTCAAAGAACCTCGAACATATCACCTAAAAGAAAAATTCAACATTCATATTTCATAGTGGAGACCTCCAGCTATCTTTATTTAACCTAGAATGTACAAGATGATACAAGCCTCACAGTCTTAGCAAGCTTCATACTACCCAAAACTCGAAGAGATGAGTATTTTTACCCTTTTTTGCTGTCAATCTTTATTTCTTTTTAAGCTTTCTAATGCCTCTTTTTTAATCCATTATCGTTTATCCTAATTAGAATTAACTAGACTCATTTTCATGTCTTTGATTTAGATCATTCTTCCAATTGAATTTATATGTTAATTAACTCATTTGTTTTCTTTTAGAATTTCCTTTCAGGTGTTTTTGTCGGCGAATTTTGTATAGCTAATATTTGCACGAAACTTCTCCAATTGAATTGTAGGATAAGTTTTCTTAACTATTCTTTTTATATCTTTTTACAAGATTTGGATGATAATATATTCTATCAAAAGATTTATGACCAAGTAAAATATGCAAGAATTTCGCAACATCTGCTTAAGTATTTTACCAAATTGGTTATCTTTTATAAGTAAACAATTTTCAAGATAATATAAAATTGATTTATAAACCTTATCCTTTCTTCGTTATTTAAAAAACTGGAAGTAGAAATATGTTTCTGTTAATACTAGACATCGATCTAATTGGATGAGTACTAGTTTGTTTACGATGGTACTATAAGATCATTTATCGACTAAGGGCTTTTCCTTATCTTTATCGCCACCTCTGAATTGGTTTTGAGATTTTTTTTTCCCTTTGGATCCATAAAAAATTAGGTTTATTTTATGAAATCGGTTAATGAATATGGAGTATTCGGACTTTTGACTAGAATGTTACCATTGGATTTATTTTATTTTTTTTCAGACTTAAGTCATGAACTATAATATCAAGTGACTAGCCCCAGAGCTTTCTTTCATTTGGTGAAGATGTTAGATAGTACTAGGTTAGGTTCCAAGATCCAATTCCGACCATTAAAACAAAAGTAAACAAGTAAATAGAAAAGTAACTTATTTCTTGGGCAATAATACCATAGTTTTCAATGACGAACTAGCAGGTAGATACTATTTAGACATAGACATTAACAATTTTTCTATTAAAATATCGAAAACCAATGAAGTGCTATTTAGTATGAGGATTTCCTTCCTATTTTATGTGATTACTTCATAAAATTTATAGCTATTTTGGTGATTTAATAAAAAATATCAAGAACTTTTGTTTATTCCCAACGCTCTAAAAAATGCAAATTGATTTGTGAAATTTCAAGTCAGAAATTTAATAGGTCCTGCTTGAGATCTTCTAATCTATGACTTCAGTATTGCAGTTGTGCCAAAACCAGGTAAAAATCTTGATTTTTCTATGTTATTAATTCTGATGTAATCACTAGTAGACACTTGTTTATAGAACTGCTATTCACATTTGGCACGAATTAGCTGGATTATGTGCCTTAGTTCATCAAGGAAGTTCCTGATCTTTCATATAATTAAACATAGCAGAAGTTTTCCTGTAAGTTCTTATGCTACAATGGAGGTGAAGTGGAAAAAAGCTGACTGTTTTTGTTCTAACAAAATTGAATCTTCAATAAGTCCAGGATAACTCTTCTATGATGATCTCAAAGCAATGCAGGTATGCATCAATTGACTCTAGTTGTGTTTTTTATTGCTGTCATTCATCAAGTCAATTGATGTATTATGTTATCTCGTATGCATAAGTTCAACTAGGTTTCTTTTTCTACTTTATTATGCTGTTATTGAGATGTTAACTGATATGTCTGCAGAGTTCTAGTAGGTTTTTTTTTTTTTTTTTTTTTGATAA
>JANLJB010005062.1:0-10006 GCA_026212285.1 Bursera cuneata
CCATTAAACAGGGGTAATATCGCTAACCTGAAATCCATCGGGGGTACTTATGTCAAAACACATGGCAGGGGGCAAACTGTCAAGATCCAAACCTAGAGGGGGCTGCCAGAGGGGTGTAAATGCCAAGGATGCAAATGGAGGGGGCTGACTGTAATTAGCCACCTCCACCGTGAAACACGGTATCTCGTCGGAAAACACCATCCACGGTCGGAAACGGGGAACGGGGACCACCACCGTGATCGTCTCGATGAGGGGGACTTGTCCCGACCATCGACGACGGCTAACGGCAACCGGAGAAGGCAGATCGGCGGTGGAGAGGCGAAGGCTGTCGGGGCTGCCTGCCGACGATCAAGGCCTCGGACGGTCGATCGGAGGACATGATCGGAATCGTCTGGCCGAGACAATTCTGTCGCCACCGGTGTCGGGGGCTGTCGTCGCCGGAGGAGGAAGATCGCCGTTCGCCTACCGGAATATTCTCTACGTCGATCTGGTCGATTCCGGCACCGAACGGGAAAACGGAGGCCACCACCGTGCTCAGGCGACCGAGACGATTCCATCGCCACCGGTCTCGGCCCCTGTTCACCGGGAATACGAACTGTCACCGGAGAGGCAGTGACACGTCTTCTCCGGTGACTGGGGGTGTCTGAGTTGTTTTCTGAAAGTTCAGGCCTTCTCTGCTGTTTATATAGAATTTGGCCTTAGGGGTGTTTCTGTAATTTTCCAAACCTTCCCGAGCTTCACGAAATCATCCCGAAACTTCGGAATCCCAAGATAAACTCATTCTCGTCAATATTCCACTGACGCGACCCTCAAATTCCATAAAAAGGGTACTAAAGACGAAAAGTCTGTGAACCCGAGAAAATTACACTTTAGTCCCTTTTTTCGAAAACTCCCGAAAACTCTTGAATACTCATACACGTGACGTCNATTACGTCCGTGACATCTCGTATACGTCCCGTATACGTCACAGTAAGATTTTTAACTTTGAAACCTTTCACTAACACCCCTGAAATACTGTTTCTCGAAGTCCGGGTCACTACAGTGTCCAACATGAAAGATGTAGATAATTGAATTATCTTTCCATAGCCGCTTGAATGGTGCCATTTGGATATGTATGTATGGAGAAATGACCAAAATACAGCAAGTATATCAATTCTCATACACCAATCACTCCATCAACTTGTAAGGAATTTTGGAGTTTCTTAACCACGAATTTGATTAATTGGCAAAAAGACAACTTGTAGATAAGTGATTAAGCTCTCCAAGGCCGCAAGAATCAAGTCATTTGGAGTTGAATTCATCACGATATGGTCCTAGATGTTTAGATATTTAAGGCTAAGATTCATTTTTGGTCACCTGCTACTCAATCAATTTACAACAACTTTTTGATCAACTTGCACTCATAATTTGAGAAAGTGNTCCAACATAAAAGTTGTAGTTAATTGTCTTAGCTTTCTAGATCATCTTGAATCATGTCATTTGGAGTTCTGGTTAGGTAGTAGTGGTCCCATAAGTCCACATAGGTTAGATTAGACATCTTAAATTCTGGGTTATGTTATAACCCAATTTTGACCCATTAAACATTTGAGTTGGGCTTTAAGTTGTCTTCAAGTTTGTGGAGGAATCCATTAGCTTTCTATAGATATAATAGTCGAACTAAATAGGCTTCTGGATTGAAAGTTATGCTCATTTTACTTGGCCTACGTCAAAGTAACTAAAAATGAAAATTTACAACAATAATTCTTTTAAGCACAAATCAAAGTAAATACTTAAATTAATAGCACTTTAAGTGTAAAAATGATATTTAAACTCATAATAAATATACATTTTCAAGTGCTTATCAAACCCAATATATACAACCTCACGTGACAAAATGTTATTAGATGAGTTCATTTATTAAAAAACATTTAGTTTATTTTTCATTTTTATCTACCGAATAAACTTGTGCCACCTCAGGTTATATGAGTTTCTCATAAAAGTTGGTTATAAATGTAGTGCTACTCTTAATCGAGAGTTGCATCATAGCAGTGATCACTTAGGATGTCCCATTGATAAATTGTGAATCTTATCTATTTTCTTTAATAGTTAAATGACCCTTTTAACTTTTTTTTTAAATTTTAAAAATATGAAAAAATTTTATTAAATCAGAAAACAGAAGAAATATGTAAAAAAATAAAGAATCTTCTCTACCAAATAATAAAAATGCTAAAGTAAAACTATTACAAGAATAGACATGAAAATGCAAATGCATGACACATAGAAAGTATTAAGAAAAAAATTAAAGATTCACTAATTACAAACGTATCTTATGGTACACGTGAATTCCTGTTGAAACTTTGTAAGATATTACTTAATAAAAATATTTTGAAATAATCAGAAATAAAAATGACTTTCTGATATAGAAAAATTAAATAGTAAAATGAATGCACTTAGAACCCTAACCAAAAAATATTATTAGAAATTTTAATTGATAATTTTTTATTCACTTAACTAACTATATCATCTTAGAATATTAAATTACCATTGTGTTATGATAAACAGATGACCATATTCTAGACTTTCTAGAGAAAATGTAAGACAGCTCAGCAGGACCACACTTCAGGAATAAACTTTCACCGAAGTCATTCTATAATCTTTATTGGAATTAGCTTGTCCACTCTCCCGCCAGCCACTCATCATCCTGTTTAATTTGAATGTGAACATATCAAAAGATGAAGAAAATTTATTAACAAATTAACATCAATTTAAAGCTTGTGATGATGGTGCTAGTATAATGAGCATGCCCCATCAGATGGCACTTGAATCATATGTTGAGCTGATTGGTGACATAAAGCGTAATTTCAGGCTTTAACATATTAAAATACGTATGAAATAAATAAATTAATAATTTATTAAAACTATTTTAAAAGGAAAAGAAAAGTAATCGGTCTCCTACCCAGTCATCATGGCTGGCAACGGATGGTAAATATATATGAGACAAACGCTAATTCCTGGTGGTGGGGGAAAGCCAACCACCACCTACTCCTTGTTGGATGTTGGCAACATATTTTTTTCTAGACTTATCGTTTCTTCAAGTCTCAGAGTCTTTTTATAATCGAGTTATTTGTCCTCGTCTAGTCACTGATCATGGATCTTTTATGATGTTTCTTTCAAAGTGAAGTGGCACTGTCATGCAGAAAAAAAATTTACCCTATTTTTCTAGGAAGTCCATGATGATCAAGATTATAGCTTGATGTAAGCTTGTTTTCTAAGAGCTTTGAACAAGCCTTTTCCTCTGTTCAGAGGATTTTAATGTGGTTCTTCTTTGTCTTCTCTTCTTCCTTATTCTCAGTTCACTTTCGTTGGCTTTCATTTTTTTTTACTCAAATCTTTTAAAATATATATCTATAAGCTTCAAAACAATTTAATAAATATTAAATTAAATAATCAGAATAAAGAAATATGTAAAAGAAAAAGAAAAAGGAAAAGTAATAATGAAAATGCAAATGCATGAAATGTCGAAAAGCTTAAACAAAACAAATAAAAGATCAAGTTATTAAAAGGATATTCATGTGAAGTCATTTTACAGTGGAATTCGCTTAGACTTCTCTCCCGCCAGCCACTAAGGGATCCTGTTTAATGTGAACAAGAGAAAATTAAACAAAAATTAAATTTATTATAATTTAATTAACAAATTAAAACAATTTGAAGAAAACTTATAACATTGTATCAATCACATCATCTTGTATGACCACACTTGACTTATAAGTTGAGCTGATTAGTGGGTCATGAAGCGCGTAATTGATTCCTTAACATAATCATAATCAAATACATGTGAAGAGAGTGAAACAAATTAATAATTTCTTTTTTAAAAGAAAAAGAAAAATAATCACATCTAGTCGGCCACTAATGATGTTGTCTGTTGGTGAGCATTTAACTTTTTACTCTGTAAATATTCTTTTCCCTTCAGATACTGTAAATATTATTAGAAAAAAATAGTTAGATAATTGAAGTCGTACGACTAGACTTAACGTTTCTATTATTAAGTTTACTATAGAAGGAATTTAAGATATAAACCAAAACTAAGAGGTGTAATTAAAAAATGATTGGTACCTAAATTTTTTTATATCATGAACTTTTACTCAACGCTCGATATATATACATCAGAGATTTGATGACTAAAAATATCCATCAGTCAAGTGTTCAATATCCTATAGGTATCGGTTTTTAGATATTCTAAGACTGACAGTATTTGACAATATATTTATCGAGTGTTCGACAACAAATGGCTCATGATGTAAAGAAACCCCTTAAATTTGATCATTTTTGTAAGGAGACCTCAATTAAGATTTATAATAGCCAAGTAAAAAGTCAAACCATTTCTAGCCAAGTAAATCATATGACAAATTTTAAGAATATTCCATGTGTAAATTCAACTAACTCTAATTAGTTTTATTATTCTCTCTTAGTCTTTGGGTCTAATGGGCTTGGGCTTGAACAATTAGATCTAAGCCCAATTACTTATTTAATGGATCCAACTTATTTTATATGTTAAAACTTAAAACTATTTAGTGATCGAATCCACTAAATTGGCTCATTAAATTTTTAAGCCCATTTGTGAATAGTATAGAAAAAATACTATTCATAGATTACTATTCATCCTAGATTGGCTCGTATCTTGATGTTGAGATGATGGGTGAGACATAAAACACCTAATTGATTTCTTAACATATATATCGAAAGATGTTCAAAATAAATAAATCAATAATTTGAAAATATATTTTAAAAAAGAAAAGAAAAAATTAATCATTTACCTTATTCTCAGATGATTTTAATGTGGTTCTTCATCTTACTCTTTCCTTCTTCCTTATTCCCCGTTCTCTTCAGTTCACTTTCATTGGCTTTGATTTTATTTATTTTTTTACTCAATCTTTTAAATTGTATATCTATAAGCATCAAACGAATTTAATAAATATTGTATTAAATAAGCAAAATAAAGAAATATATAAAAGAAAAAGGAATCATTTAAGCTCATCAATCAAGTAATGAAAATGCAAATGCATGAAATGGGGATATTTCTCAGAGCTCCAGATAAATTTAAAAAAAAAAATACTTAAACTCAGATTTATACTAAACTAACACTTACTCCATAAGAAATAATATTTTTTCTCTAAAAATTAACACTTATCTCTCATAAATCTGAGAGATAAATATTAATTTTTAAGAAATAAGTATTAATTTAATATAAATATGAGTTTAAATATATCTTTTTAATTTATCAAGACTAGAGTAAATACCTGCATGAAATGTCAAAAAACTTAAACAAAAAAAAAAAATAAAAGATAAGTAATTAAAAGGATATTGTGGGATACTGCAAGTGAAGTCATTTTACATTGGAATTCGCTTGACCTCTCTCCCATCAGCCAGTCAAGGAACCTGTTTAATGTGAACAAGAGAAAATCAAACAATAATTTAATTTATTATAATTTTATTAACAAATTAAAAGCAGTTTCAAGAAAACTTATAATATTGTATCAATCATATCATCTTGTATGATCACACTTGAGTTATATGTTGACCTGATTAGTGGTTCATAAAGCGCGCAATTGATTAAACATAATCAAATACATGTGAAGAGAGTGAAATAAATTAATAATTTCTTTTTTAATAGGAAAAGAAAAATAATCATACCTAATCGCCACTAATGTTGTTATCAAGAGATATTATTAATAGTATTGGAGAAAAAATAGTTAGATAATTTAAGTCGTACGATTAGACTTAATATTTCTATTATTCAGTTAATTATGGACAGAATTTAAGATATAAACCAAAACTAAGGGGGTGCAATTAAAAAATAATCTGTACCTAAAAATATTTGATATCATGACCTTTTACTCGATGCTTGATAATTTCTCACAGCAGAGACTTGATGACTGATAAAATCCATCGGTCTAGTGTCCAATATCCAACAGCTACCAGTTTTTAGATATCCGACGATTGACAATGTTTGACAATATCTTTATCAAGGGTTCAACAATATATAGGTTGTTGTGACGCCCTGAAATCCCTTATACAGGAATCTCGAGGGCCACTGAGTAAATAAGTAAAATAAAATTAAATAAAATCAGAATAAAACCAAATAAACGTTTTAACTAAAAGCATTTACACTAAAAATCACAGGTTATAAGATTTTTCCGACAAAATAAAGCCATACATATGACTTACTCCATCGATACATACCCCAACACTGTCTTAGGTCCTCTATGTGAGTTCTAGACTGCAACTGACAGACTTGTGACCACGTGTACTTGTGGAGGAAGGGATGAGTAACACAGCCCAGTAGGAATTTTTATAACTACACAGTTCTATAATATTTAAAATCCAATCATGTATCAGACAACTCATACCTCATACTCATTCATTTCATTAACTCATCACTCATATACTTACCAATTTCACAACCAGAAAATTTTTCTTTAAACAATCACAAATGTCGCGACATGTGTGACGTAATCACACATCTGAATCACTAGTTATATCCATGTATACCTATTTCCTAATCTAGTGTTTTCCAGAGACCCCAGATTAGCTGGGCCTGCCTAAGGTCGAATACTAATATCACATTAAAAGTGTTTTCCTTGGATCCCAGATCAGCTGGGCCAACCTAAGGCCTAACACTCAAATTATCTCAACAATGCTTTCTTTGGATCCCAGATCAGCCGGACCAACCTAAAGCCTAGTACTGAACTTATAAAGGGGGTGTTTTTCTTTGATCCCAGATCAGCCGAGCCAATCCAAGGCCTAACACAAACCCATATATAGTAATCATATCAGAACATGCTAGTGTTTTCCTTAGACCCCAAATCAGCTGGGCCCGTTTAAGGCCTAACACTATACATATCAGTCACATTGGGATCCTGCACTCAAGGCTAGGCTATCCCTGTCACTCCAGACTACCAAGTATCAACTGGTCAGTCCACATACCCTAGGATTATCACGTATCAAGCTGGTCATTACTCATGTGTACACACTTACATCACATGCGCATATTCATCACACACGTGTATCCTACTCCTGTTTCCATACCTTAACTACACATATCTCACGTTATCTGCATTCTCATAGGGTCCCGTGTTCTACACCGGCCCTATCCCAAAGTCCAACATACATCTCCAATGTATGATTGTTCTCTCATTTACCTCTTGCCCACATGGCCACCATCATACGCGTCACACTTATATCTCATCTCATATAATCACTCATACATCATAAACCCTACTCGATACACCCACATGACTGCTCACTCTTACACGTTTTCCTCCGCGTCTCTATCATTTCGTAATCTACATATACTATACACATTCATACATGCATACACAACACACATTTTTATATATTCAACAAACATAAAACAATCAATCATTAACATAAAAACACTCATACATATTCTATTCCCTATGCCAACCATTAATTAAATCAAATTGGTCTTAAAACGGAATAGAAATGCGTCGACAGAAATCCTTATCAGGATAAGCGAACTACTGATTCCAGGTCTCTCTCTCTCTCACATACATATCATCACTACGTCTATCCCGGGTGTTCCAGTCAAGCCCTCGGGTCCATGGGGTCATTCCATACAAAACCAGATACAAGGGTTAAAACGATATTTTTCATTATAGGGGTGTTTCTGTAAACTTATAAACTATACTAAAATTAACAAGTAGGGTTGAGATTGTTAACTTGTAAACTCTTGGAGGAGTCCTGACATCCACACATGTGCAGGGGGGTATTTGCCAAGGGCCAAAGTTTTAGGGGGGTCCTGAAGGAGGTACAGATGCCAAAGCTCAAGGCTGTAGATTGAAGGAAAAGACATCTTCTCTGTCAGTGTTCAACCATCAAATTCTAGGAGGATTCATTTTACCTTGATTCATTTATTTCAATTTATTTCTTCTAGATGTCCTTCCTTTAATTTGATTTGTATTTCCAATTTAGCATGACCTAACTCTTTCATGCTAAGGCTGAAATGTAGCCTAGCCTTTGTTGGGATTTCTTCCACCCTGATACCACTCCTTGAAGAACACCCCAGGTTGATGGCGATAAAGGAAACTTTGATTAACCCAATCTAAGAAATACTAAACACAGCCCCCCACAACCCAAACAACAAATCCCGACCAACAATGATATCTGTAAAATAAAAAAACAATTAATCACAATAATAGTAAACACAAGATATAACGTGATTCGACAATTTACCTACATCCACGGGACAATGACAAAATATTTTTTCATTAAGAAAACAACCCAAGAAGAATATTATAAGATCTCTTGAGAACAACTCGCTGTCTCAATTCTAATTCATTAGAATAATTATCAAATGATTGATCTATTATCACTTGTCTCACCCACACACTCACCCGAAGTATTTCCCAAACCTCAAATATTTTTCCACTCTCACCTCTTAGAGAGGAATTTACCTCACCTCTTTAGAGGATTTTACCTTAGTAAATTACCATCCCATTAAATAAATTTACCCTTGTAAATTACCACATCTCTGGAAGAATTTTACCTAGAGCTAAATATAATACTTGAGATATATACACTCCGTATTGTGAATGATTAAAAACCAAGGATTATGCTTTCTTTTCTAGCAATTCAAGCTTTCCCCAAAGATGTCATTAGGTAATGTGGGACTTAAGCATATATATATTTGCACAAGCCCACCTACAAGTCATACAAAGGCAAAGTGGGATTCATTTCTTTAGCCCAATTGAGAGCCAATTCTTCACAGCCTTTATGGATTAATCAATTGTTATTGTACAGTTGAATTCCATGAATGTCAATTGAATATTAAATTACTTTGTTTACTGCTTGTGTGCACTTGGTCAATGCATATATGATTATAGTTATTTTACTAGAATTGAAAGTTTTAGCATAATAATCGAATCTGTAATTTGATATCATGATTTACATGCAAAACAGACATGTTGGTATGAGTTATATAGCATCACTAGGGGAATTCACTAGCTTGATGTATTAAGGAATCTTTGAACTTATATTAGACATAATTGAGTTAGCGTTCTTGAATAATTTTAATTAATCTTGAAAGAGGCTGTTAAATAGCATTAGGAATTCTTTCTATCAATTGATAATTTAAGAATTCAATAAGGTTTGGTTTATAGATTTAATCTAGATGAGCTATGGTGAAATCACAGACTTAGCATATTTGTCATGATTAAAGTTTTCTGTCGTTAACTGATTCCAGGAATTGTCAATTTATTTTTTTAGTTAATTAATTTAGTTTAAGTATCATTGAAATTTTGAGTGCATAAATAGTACAAAGCATAGTAATATTTAGTGCTCAATTTATTTAATCCTCGTGGAAACGAAAATTTAGCTTTATCGCTGTACTACTTGATGTGATTCCTTGCACTCGTGGAAAAAACACAACACTTATTAATAAACGGGTTTATGATTTATTAGTCATTACTGTAATTAAATAATAGTTCTATGAACAAAATAAGTAAAGACTGATAAAGAGAGTATTATTTATTCAATATAAATATTGAATTTATAAAATAATAAATATGTTTAATTAATCTAATGTCTTTTTATCTATCTTCAACACAATTATTGTCACGTCATCGTATCTTCTCCTATCTTTCTCTCACCGACATTGTTATATAGCAAAAAAATTTACTATTTAAATTTAATTAACAAATTGAAATCAATTTTCGGCAGCCTCTGTTTTGGTCTTTGATTTAGTGGGTTTTTTATAATCTTTCCTTCTTCCTTTTTCTTGGTTTTCTTCAGTTAACTTATTTATTTATTTATATATTTTAATAAAAGCAGAAAAGCCAACGACCTTGGAAGTAAAAAAATGTTAATTAAAATTTGATTGTTGATTTCAAATCATCTGCATGAGATCATGATATTGACGTGCAATCCAATGATATTGATAAGCACGTAAAAGTGTATATTTATTATGAGTTTAAATATCATTTTTACACTTTAAGTGCTATTAATTTAA
>JANLJB010005063.1:0-28017 GCA_026212285.1 Bursera cuneata
AGTTTTACAAGGAATTGAAGAAGCAAAAGAGCATGGCCTTCCATGGCTGAGTGTTAATGTCTTCAATTTTCTGGAGTTCATATTATATTATTGGCACTTTCAATTAACTTTTTGTTTTGTTAATTATGTTGATAAAATCATGAAAATAAAAGTTTGCATGAACTTTGATCAGCTTTTTGTTTAATTTGTTTTGTTTATGGTCTTTGAAGGAGGTTTGTGAGCAATGATAGAGATATGCACGCTAGTGGGATTTAATTAAATGTGCTTCTCCTTTGTTTAATTTCATTTTAGTAAAATTATAAATATTTGAGTCCTCTTTTTTGATGAATTTGATCTAACCCTAGCTTTCACCAAAACATATTTGGTGATATTATACTTTACTTAGTATTTTTTTTAATTCTACAAAAAATTTCATTCACACTTGTAAGTAAATTTGGTTTGAATTTGGGTAAAGTCATATACTTCAAATTCATGTTATTGAAAATTTTAAACCTACTTAGAGTAGTCTTCTCTTAGGATACCTCTGCTTATGGGGTCGACAAAGTCAAAACTTTTTTTCTTTTTCAGAGCCCAAATGACAATTTTCTTTCCTTTTCTGTCTTTTTGGAAGAAAAAGTTCCTTGTTTGGGTCGAGAATTTTCGAGTCCTCAATTCAATTTTAGTTTTCCATACAAGGTTCAATTAATTTACACAATTAATACATAAACCATTTTGGTGAAACATACACTAATGTAGAAATTAATTTATCTCCTTTCCTTTTCATTATAAAAAAAAAAATTCTTGAACCGTTCTTCAAAACCCGTCCAGATTATTTTATGCATTCATCTTAATGTGGGATTGGCTTTTACAGCCTCACATGCACTTTGAATCCACCTATTTTCCGTAGTTACATGTCTGGATGTGATTCCACTAAGTTAAAGTAAACCCTAAAACAGCTGGCCCCAGCCCCTGGCCATGGCCAACCCTCGAAATTATACTAAGAGCAAGGCGAGAGAGAGACTTTCCACTTTTTCTTTTTCTTCCTTTTAAGTATTTTAGTCTCGAGATAGTATTAAAAAAGTCACTCGCATTTGTGTTAATGCGAGCAATTGGTTGCTTTTGTAGATTGAATTCATAGTCACACCCAAACTTGAATAACGTTAGAAACAAAAGTTTCATTAAAGGTTTGTAAAGAGAGTTTTTATTGATCTGCACAAAAAAAGCTTTCGCCATGGAGTCAATGATCGTGGCCAGGTTAATTCACTAAATTAATTTATAGAAAAATGAAGAGATTAATTCCAAAATATTGCTAAATTTCATGTTAAATCCGATTTCAAAGAACTTTAATGGGGGATTGACATGTGTAAACCAACTGTAAATAAAAAATAAAAAAAGAATAATCTCTTCAAGATTTAACAGATAATGGGCTGCACTACATATCTTGGAATAGCCAAGATTGAATTAAAGGAAATTTAATATTGAAATTCAGATTTGATAGTTTTGATTTTAAGAAATAATAAACTAATTATGAGTTGACAACAAAGCCTAGTTTGGACTAAGATTTTGCTTAAGTACAGCATAAGCATCGGAATGTCCAACCAAGAAGACTTCAAAGAAGCATAATTTTCAATATTTTTATCATCATTTTACTAATATATTAATTTTCTGTTCACTGTTTATCAATGTTTAGTTACCATGAAATTCAGTAATTGATCTTCCATTTTACCGAAATTTGTCAGAGCAAATTTTGGATTAGGTATGGCAGATGAAATCATGAACTTGCTTCTGTTTGTTGCAAAAAAATTGGATTGCTGCTCCACAGGAAACTGCGCTGCGAAGAATGGTAGAAAAGAAAACTTTTTTCTGGTAAGCTACTCGTATACTACTCAAGTTTCTTTACTTATTGTTTATGTTTCACTTTTATGTTAAAATTAGTTTGACAAACTGGATTCCACTGTTGCAGAAAAAGCTAATAATATAACTCAATATGAAGTTTTCTGAGTGGTTTTATTGTTTTCAATACCATCAAAACCACTTCTAAATAATAAGTTTGAAACAATGTGATTCCTTTTGATTTTCTTGGGTGGTTTTGTTTTAATTTCAATTGATATCACAAAAATATAGATACTTCTCTACGGCAACCTATCATATTTTCATGATATAAGGACAGCAAGTTCTCGTTTCATCACAAATAATTGAAGGAGAGACATCGAAAGCAACCCAGAGACATCTAGTTTTGACAAGAAAGATGCATTAATATGAAACAATGAATAAAATAGTTGAGAAAATGAGCTGGATCGTTATTTCTTGCGGGAAAAGATTGTTTGATTTTAATAGTCACAAGTCGTTTTTAACTTTATAAAATTTCATGTTGGATGATTGATGAGGGGTTTCTGTACACCTTATAAAGCCAAAAAGTTTAGGTAATATGTTAGGTGAAGGTGGGGAACTCAGTCCAGTGCGTCACAGATGTCAATTTTTCAACTCACCATTGGCTCTCTATTTTGACATGCTTCACGTGTAATTAATATCTTTGTAATCGAAAATTCCTCTATGTGTTGATGACTATTAATTTGTGGATTCAATTTATGCCTCAACAGAAGATTGAAAATACTTTAATTCTAGTGTATAATTGAAGGGCATTATCATATATAATATACGGTGTGAAATATACAGTTGAAAGTGATTTTTGTGTCTTATATTTAGAATGGTTGATTGAAATATAAAATATTGAAAGCAATATCTGTATTTTCAAGACTCAACTTTCATTAATTATATATCATAGAACTCAAATCGATAAATCTAAATTTGAATGTAGTTGGGATGTTCTTAATCTTATCTCAAATCTCATTTCAAAATTTTTATTGTAAGTATTATGTCTTTTTATATGACGTTATCATAATCCTTATCGAATCAACTTATCATCATCTATATTCATGTAGAGACACCACGTGAAAATTATGTTGATATTTATCATTTATGATAGAAAACTTGAAATGTAAACTTAAAGATGTGTGATATATTGTATTCTATATTATTTTTAGTTTGTTTTTTAGTATATAGAGGAAAAGAGCATTAACATTTAATTTTTATAGGATTATTAACTGTAAATATGTTTTTTGAATGAATCCCCCTAAATGAAAAGAAGAAAATGATTGAATTTATTAAAAATTATTCCTTTAAATTGCTTAATTTAAAAAAAGAGTACTAGCTCTTATTCATTCATTCATGTATATCCTCTCTCGATCTCTCTCAACCTCTTTATATGTGCCTTGAATGGAAATAATTAAGCATCCAATCAATCTCCTCAAGTTTGATTAGTCATTCCGAGGAACAAATTTTTTTACAGATAGATTCATGTCAATGACTAATTATTAGATAATGATAACAATATATATTCTAATAATTCAAATTCATTTCATGGATGTAGATATTTTATATCTAGATGACATGACCCCTTCATTGTCCAAATGCTGGCTGCATGCATATATCTTTAATTAGCAATTAGCATCCGTGAGTGAATTGTTAGCTGATCATCTATTCAAATTTAAATTAACCAAATTAATCATAAATTATAAGAAGATTAGTACGAGTCAATTATTGGACCGCCTTGATAATTTTTATATATAAGTTTGATGATAACTTATGAAAATTTATGTCTCTATTGGAATTTTTGTGTGGATTTTGTTGTCATTTTCTATTTGGGAGTATCGATGACTAGTCAAAATCATCCAACATGAACCCTAAGGAAGCCAAAACTCGTTTAGCAAAAGTTAATCAACTTGCATGTAGTCGACCTTTTGACGTACAAAGGGTTTTGATTTTACATGAATAAATTAGACTTTTCAGCAAATTTGCTTTGCATACTTGATTTTAATTTGCTTGAGGAATTGACCTATTATAATAATGGTACCGACCTATTAATCAATCAATTATTTTGCTGTACTCGAACAAGGCTTTAGAAATATCAAACTAAGTGTGGAGTTTATCTATATTCTTTGAACTCCAACAATGTAATAGAAGAATTATTTAAATATATATATATATATATATATAGAAAAGTAATCAATCAATTGGTCAATGTATATACTAGTGGAGGAGTTACTTGGATCAACTTGGGAATGTAATTTAACTTAGCTAATTAAAAAAATTAAGGAAGGATTAGCGATTGGTTGGTCTTGGAAACAACGGAGAGAAAACAAGGTGCCATGCCTTTGGCTTTGCCATGTACATATGTTAATGCTTCGAAATCAAAACCATGAGCTACCTGTGTTAATTGGAAGCTTGTAGGAAGGAAGAAGCATATGGTGGGGCAGGTGGCAAAAGGAGGCTTTGTTAAAAGTTCAATTTCTTTCATGCCAAGCTTAGGTTTCTCTCCGATCTCTCCACTACTGAAAAGAGAAGGTCCAAATAGAGTATTATATATAATTTCCTAATATTCATATGCATGCATTGTTGGTCTGCGCACGTGCTTATGTAGATGCATATCCATGCATGCATGTATGGTCATGTGTTCATATATATATATATATACACAAGTTTATTAAAGTATAGACATGTGAGATGTATGCATCAAGGCTTGCTCATATATAACTACATAAGATTAATGTGGGCGTTTTAACTTGTAGTAAATGGAACATATATTATATGACAATGACAAGAATATTTAATTAAGCACACATTGTTATAAATATTATATATATTGGAATGTGGAACACGTCATCTTTTATTTATGAAATGATCAATTTCATGAACAAAATTATATAAGAACATCAATTTAAATGTTAGAGCTATAATGCCTAACTTCACCAGAAAAACTGGCTTAAGAGTGGAGGTTAACCCTCATCTCATATATGCAATTCAACCATCATTCTTAATTGATATGAGACTATCTAACACCCTCTCTGATATATAACGTGATCACTTGGTAGCACCTACACCCGGTCCTTCAACAACACCTCCACCCAGTCCTTCAGTAGCAGTTGCATCTGTGAGCTCAGATAGACAGTGCTCGACCCATTTTTGGGAAGGCCAAACTTTGATACCATGTTAGAGAAGGCCTAAATCTACCACAAAAGCTAACTTAAGGGTGGAGGTTTACCCTCATCTTATATATACAACTTAATCACCCTTTCTAAATGATGTGAGACTATCTAACATTAAAGTTCATAAATATTTATTCTTTTACGATATTAAACTCAAAGAAAACTTTCATATCAATTAAGTTAGAACAATTTTTTATATCTTTTTTTGTTTTAACTCTCAACCATTTGCCGAAGCTCGAGGAATATTCTCAAACTACCATTCAAATCTTAAAATCAAAACAATCTTTGTTCTGATAATCAAATTAAGTATAATCAGAACTAACATCTAAGGGATATACGATTCCAAACGCAATCGAATCAAGAAGATGAATCTTTTTTTCAATATTATAGTCAAGATTTTCTCTCCAGCGACTTGACATATAATACTATTGGAGAAGAATTGTTTTACTCTTTTCACATGTAAATGATCTTTATTTACTTCTCTCGCGTCACAGTACATTTATAAAAACGCAAGTACACATAATTTATGATTTCGAGATTGTGATTACATGAATGGAATCATATGCACGGCTTGCGAATCTGGAGGCAGAATGGGTTACAACTTAGAGAGTTAGAACAATTAGGTTTGAGGTAGGGCACATAAAAACAAGGTTGTTAGATTCTAGATCTTTACAAAAAGCAAGTCTTGAAAAAGACAATAAAGAAGGAGTGGGTGGAAAAAGGCTCCCAACGAGGTTAGTGCTCAATTATTGAACTGTTCACTTATGCACTAATCATCTCTCTTTCTTTGCCGAATAAGCCAAGAACTATACCACAGATATCCTAATTATAGTAGCTAGTTTCATGAATAAAAGAGATAAATTTCATAACACTTAGAACTTTTTTTCTTTTAATATGAATTCAAATCCTACTATTTTCATATTTTCTTAATTTGTTTTCCATAATATATGTTAGTAAATACTTTTCGAGAGATCTCTCTCTCAAATTATAGGTATGGATATTAAAGTCGTAAGCATCGGCGTGTAGGTTTCAGATCCAAGTAATAGTATTAGACCCAAATTGTAAGCATCGTATGCTTGTCAATCAAAATGAAAAAGTTTTAGTTTTTTCTTGTAGTGAAAGTTTCTGGAGATTTTTAATATAATAGAATTGATCGATAAGCATGAATGATATGGACCATTTGGTTTGTGACAAGTGGCTTCACATTTGGAATTCCATGCAATAATTTTATTGCATTATCAATCAAAGACAAGTACCATCAAAGACTCGACCCGTTGCTACATGAACCATAACATAAAAATAATATAATATTGAATGTCACTTTAATTTGAATTTGTAATCTATCACTTACGTCAATAAAGGTTTGGAAGATCCATCATTTTGATCTTTTCTTGATCAAATTATGAGCTAATAGATAGAAATAGTTAGCACCCATTTGGATAAACTATGATTTAATCTGCAATATGTGGTCGCCAAGGAGGACAATTGAGTGCCAAATTATTGGGAGGCAGAGTTATAAACAGATAGAAAAAAACAAGGAAAGTTGTTTAGCCTTTCATTGCGTCAAAAAGCACTTTAAATTAAAGTTCAAAGCTTTTTTGGCCACTACGAAGGAGTTAAGGGTTTAATAAAGAAAAAGTTAAGAGCAAAAGCATTATATATAGATGGGAATCCTAAATGTAATGCTCATCCAAAAAATTAATTCTAAGAACAAACTTTTAATTAATCACTTTGCGAAGAGATGTTGGGTTAGAGGTGACAATTATCCATCTTTAAAGAAACTTGTTAAGTAATCTAACACTAATTTCAACCAGATAGTACAATAATTAGCCTCGATCTATCTTTATCATTGAATCTACACACATATATCTTATATGCGTCATAATAAGTATTTAGGGTTTCCTCACTATACTCTGAACTTGTTTTTCTTTCTAAATCTGTTCTCAAACTCTGGAACTCTAGTCCACTGGTTGATACCAGGTCAATAAGTACTCTAATAGTTTTTATTCTATATACATACCTAATTTCTTAATTAAGTAAACAATATTTTCTACAATGTTATATGTGGGTTTAGTCTACTTTAATAGTGGTATGGAAAATCTTGTTCTCCACTAGTTAATGCTTAAAATTGATGGGGCAGGAAAGAGCTACCACTAACCAAAAAAAAACTGGAAATAATTGAATAATGGTTAGATGATATATACTCCAAAACTAGGTTTGATCAAGAATCCAAAATTGAATCCAAAACATGTACTTGGTTATGATTTAAAAAATGTGTTTCTTAATAAATGGGATCTTTAGTTCTTTACTTTTGGAGAGAAGACAAAAACATTCCCAGATTAATAAATTGCAGCAACTCAGTCCTATCCAATCCTGAGCGGACATTCTTTCAAAGCTTTATTAATTTATTGCTCTTCCCCATTTCAGGGTCTTTCGTGTAACCTCGAGCACTAGAGATTAATTTTAATTTATATAGCCCCCACTTAAGAAATAAACAAATGAAGCAATCATTCAACCATTATTTCACTTCATTGTTAAGCTACTGTTTTCTGGATTCTTGACGATTCTTATTGATTTCATAACATTATCGATTCGATATCACCTTATCTTCGAAAACAAAAAGAATTTTAGAGTATCAATGAAAATATCCGAGTGACCTCTGCATCAAAAGATGTTATCTAACCCTAATCCCTTTAACAGTGTAACAAGAACATGGTTAGTATCATTGAAAAGTTATTGACAACGTAAAATAGCTGATATATAATTACTGAAAGCTAAAGATCTTACTTCAACACCATCTGCTGCCGTCCACCTGGGATTCCAAGCAGAAGAATAGGCTTTGAAGGTTCAGTGACAGGTGCTCGAATTATTAATCTGTGTACTAACATTACATCATCGTCTCTATATCTATCTACATGATTTTGCTTTGAAGTCATAGTCGTATGGACATTATTTGATTATCCCTGGGCCATTAGGTTAATTTTCTGGCTTCTTATTGGGTTTTTTTTAGTCCAATTTGATTTAAGGCCCATTCCAGAATTGTGTATGGACTGTTTAGATGCATTGGACTTAGCAAAAGTAACATCACGAGTTGGTGTGTACAATGGATCGAGCTCCTTCACAAAGTCTTCTCCTAGGACACTTGGGACCAACAATCTTCTTGTTTATAGTCCAAAGTTGGTTCCACTCGATTAAAATTGAGATTTTTGGAGGTTTGAGAAGTTTGTAAGTGGGCTAGAAGGATTGATTGTTTCGTGTGTCACACAAAATTGTGGACTGGAAGATTGACTGTAATCGCCCATAACAACATTGAAAAGGTACGAAAAAAAGAAATCGCCCACCGTGGGGCTCGAACCCACGACCACAAGGTTAAGAGCCTTGCGCTCTACCGACTGAGCTAGACGGGCTTCTTGATGGTTTTGCGTCTTATATTTTGGAAATGATAAAATTTTGGATTCTATTCTTGCAACTAATTAGAAAGAGTTACGAGAATCTTTGTTTTGTCCAACGTTGGATAGTCTGGCAGACAATATCCAACATTATTCATCAGTATCCATCAAAATAGTATTAAATGCTTAGAAGGTGATAGCACTTAAATTTAAAAAAAAATTGGTCAAATTTCAGGATATCTTTTAATTTGAGTTAAAATTTAAAAAACTCAAAAAAATTATAAAAAAAAAGTTAAAAAGAGAAAATCAAAATAAAAAGCTATTTTATATTCAAAAAGTTTCATTTGTTAGATGAGATACTTTAACTTTTATTTTTTATCTTGATATTAGACTTAAATTTTTAATCATTGATTTCAGTTAATTAATGGTTGAGATAGTTGATGAGATGATATTATTAAATATAATTTTTAGATTTATAAATTTCACAATTTATTTGGTGATATTAATGATCATAAATAGTTAATAGACATTGATGTTATGTCTATGAACCTGTAACGAGTGATAAATGTACTTATGAACATGTACAAAATTCAAATAAGCCATGGCTTAACTGTTAACCGACAGTTAAAAAATAATAGAAAGAAAATAAAATTTGAATTTCTGTTAGTCCCATAACCTCATTATGTAGATAATTTTTTAGAGAAATTGCCAAAGGATAAGTAACATACTTTAAAAAGAAATAATTATTTATATTGTTGATGCCAAAAACTAACACCAATTAAATGTAAACACTGTATGAAGAGCTTATGAAGTTGACGGTGATGCCCCTAAATGATGACTGGAGATGGGTTCGTTAGTACTTTTGAGTTGGCTCTTAGAGTTGGGAGATCTAGGTAGGCCTGGTCGAGATGGGGGTCACAGTTGGCCTGGCAGAGATAGGGGTCACAGTTGGCAGTAACGAAGTGGGAGTTCTTGGTTGGCAGTGAGGAAGTGGGACTTCTTGGTTGATAGCGATGAAGTGGGACTTCCTAGTTGAAAGTGACAAAGTTGGACTTCCCCATTGGCAATGGGGGAGTGAGAGTTCTTGATTGCCAATGAGGAAGCGGGAGTTCAGCTGATTGTTTTTGTACCTTTTGCACAATAAGGGTTTGAATCCCTCTGATAGTAGGCGATAGGCTGGGTTGTCATGAGAGCCAAGTTTGCTCCACTAAAGTACATGTGAAAGCCTTTCCTTTTGCTAACCTCTGATGTCTTCGGACAAAAGTGAGTTGTTTTGACCCATGTGTGATTGCGACTACTACTTTAGGACCAACTTTTGGACATTTTCTCTCTTCATGGTTGCAAATTGAGAGTTGGGCTTTAAGGTCAAAAAAATTTCTGAATCTGCACAAGGATGAATTAAGCCAGGGCTGTCGAGTGTTTCATCAATGATAACCCTTTGATGTTCTAGTCAGTATAAAGGATGTATTTAGCAGTGAAACTCAATCGAATGTGTTTAGGAACAAGACCATTGGTGTTGTGTTTAGCAAACGGATTTTGGGAGCTTTAGAAGAAGTGGCTTTTCGTATTGACGAAAAACAGGATGAAGAACTATGGCTTCAAGGAACTGGGTGAGTACAACTATGGTAATCAGAAGTAGGTGGTGGAGTTGGTGAACAATTATGTAACAAAAGTGATGATGGACGATGTTGAACAATGGTGAGCAATGACCAAAATGATAAAGAATAATGATGAACAATGAATAAACTGATGAAGCATAATGATAAACAATATTGTTGGAACCCAAAAGGCAGGGATAATGTTCATTTTTTAGGGCAACTTAGGTTTTTATGCTATTTGCATAAAATAGAAATCTTACATGATTTTATTCTATAGCTACCTTTTTATAGTCCCATCTTTTGTGACCTAAATCTTGTCCTACGATTTCAGCGAAGTAGCATGATCCTAGATGATTGAGAACCTTGCCTTGGTTTGGCATTGCATTTGGAGTGGATGACAATCTTCAATCGTGAAGCCATGAGATGTGGCTCATCTTGGTGGGAGCCTTCGGCCGTGAGGCTCATCTTGGTGAGGGCCTATTGCCACAAGGACATGAGATGAGGCTCATCTCGGTGAGGGCCTCTGACAGTGGGCTCGTCTTGGTAAGGGCCTTTAGCCATGAGGACATGAGATGAGGCTCATCTTGGTGAGGGCATTTGGCCGTAGGGTTCATATTCGTGACGACCTTTGGCTGTAAAGTACTATGATCTCAATGGAATGATGTTGGATACAAGGGGTTGGCGTGTGATAGTTACAAATGTTAGGAACTCGGTAGAGCAGAGTAGATTTTTTGGTATTTCTTATGAAGGCTACAAAACGCCATCTGCGTATATTAAAAAAAGTAGAATTATTGTTCTTCAACGAATTTGACTAGCAGAGGATACAAACCATCAAGGAATGGAATATTCTTATCATTAATTAATTATTAAAAATTTGATTAATAATATAATGCAATATGTAATCTAATGAAAAAAAGGGGAAATTATAGGAAATATCTCAAATTAGGGGGTTGCTTGAAAAAATAGTTAAGCAGTCTAATTTTTTGCAAGTCCCTATCCAAAGAGTGTTAGAGAGACAAAAAATATTATTTTATGTATAAAATTCCCCTTTCTTCCTCTCGCTTTAACTCCTCTCCTCAAACACTAACATTTCATCCCAATCTCTTACTCCAATCACTTTTCCGGCAATGTAAGTAAGAACTCTCTCTCTCTCACTCCCGATTTGCCTTTATTTTTTTTATTCAATTTATGTTTTTTTGTTATTTGAAATATTGAATTTGAATAATGTTGAATGATTTCTTTGAATGTTAGGATGATTTGGGTTGAAATGTTATGATCATTTGCCAAAAATGTATTTGACTTGGTTTGAATGTTGAACGTTATTATCGAAAGACCCAGATCCGTGGTAAAAAAACCCAGATCGGTGGTGAGGTTATAGGACTGTTCGTCGCTAGGACCGTGCAGACCTACGCTGGCCCACCTGATCCAATAAATTAATAAATTATTATAAATTAATATAAATTATCTAATTTAATAAATATTAATTATTTATAACAAATTAAAATACCTATTTAAGAAATAAATTATAATAATAACTTAATTTCGTACATAAAAAATAAAATAAAATTTATATAATTATATATAATTAATAATTTATTTCAATAATTAATAATTTAATGATTTATATAATATAAATAAATTAAATATAATTCAGTAAATAATATTGTATGATAAGTGCCTCAAAGAAATTTGTATTTCTTATAATTTCCCCAAAAAAACCGGTTCAAACTTTGGTATCGAGCAATCTTATTCCTAAATCGAACGGCTCTGATTATTCAACCTCACCACAACTTCTCATGCACCACCACCAGCCTTTGTCGTCAGGAGAACTCCAGCTCTAATCTAATCCCCTTTTTTGTAATTTCGGAACAACTCTTTTCTTCTTTCATCATCATATTTCCTCATACAAGGAAAAAAAAAACCGAAATTCACATCACCCGATCACCGTTCATCTCCTACCCATCCACGGCCCAGATCCCTCCACGCGATTAATTTCGGTTTTATAAAACATATTTTATTTATTGGTAAATAATATCATATTATTTTTTAGTGTACTTTCTCTCCATTGCAAATTATTCTTCTCTCTTCTCTCCACTATCTCTCTCTTAATAGATCCCCAAATTTCCAAACCCTAACCTCTAACAGCGAGAAACTGAATTGTTGGAATTCGAGATCAAAATCCGAAATTGATACATTCCCACGACTCGCCAGGAGGGGTATTTCTGGAATTTAAAGTTTGTTTTTGTAGTTGCCGTTGATTGGGAGGGAGGATTGGAGTGGTAAAAGATTGTGGTTGAAAGTTCTTCTAGGGTTGAGCGGTGATGAAGATTGAAGGATGAACTATGCCGGTGCTGCGTAGTGGAGTGCGCAGAGGCCGGGCAGCAGTAGGAGGGAAGGAGGAGCAAGAGGAGGAGGGGCAGCAGCGCCAGAAAGGGAATCGGGGTTTGGGGGAGCCGGTGGGAGAGGCAATTGCGACACGAACAAGGAGGAGACGGGCAGCAGCGGCGGCAGCGGAGGCCGGTGTGGCAGTGCCCGTGCGCTTGCCGAATAAGGAGAAGGTGAAGGTTGATGAGAAAGTAGTGGTGGTTGCAACGGAGGCAAAAGAGGCGGACAGAGTGGAAGCAGAGGAGGAAGAAGGGGAAGGAATAGGGGAGAAGAACATGGATGAGTTTGATAGCGGCGGGAGGAGTAATGATAAGGCCAATGCTGGCGGCGAAGATGAAGGAAGCACCGCCCCGCTCCCTGAAAAGGTAGTGTTTTTTCTCTCTCGCTCAGTCACTCTTCACACACCAAAGCTTACATTCATCAAAATATATATATAAAATTTTTAAAAGGATTGATGGTTAAGTGCTTGTTTGAACTATTGTTCAGCGGGAGCCAGTTTTGAACGAGAAAAAAAAAAAGAAAAAAAAAAAGAAAATTGGGAGGTGGTATTGGGTTTGAGTAGTAAGTGAAATAGCTTTGCTCAGAAAACCGTACGGTTAGTTGATGTTCTTGAGTGGTTTGGCTGAGGAGAGAGTTATTTCTATTAAAGGAAGGGGTTGCTATTGTGGGTAGTTTAGATCTTGGCTCAGAATGCAGCCTGAGATGGTCTGCGGTAGATATTTTTAGATCACCGTTCTGACTTATTTGGTCAAGATTGAGGAAGGTGTGATATGTTGCCAGAGTTAATTTCGGAATTGTTTTAAGAAGGTGGATTGCAATTATGCATATTTTTTAATGAGATATATGATGTGGTCTACCGTTTAGTGATAATGGATGATGTATGTTTCTACTTTGTTGCATCAGTGTGTCTAGGGTAAACTTCAGGAGCTTCAATGATTTGTCTTATTTCAGTATTTGTGCTTACTTATTTAGTTCATTGCTTTCTCTCTTCTCTCAACATATTTAGGAAGGATTTTGGTTTGACTGTTTAGTGGGAATTTATTTATTTCTATTTTGATGTAAAACACCACGTGAATTGTAAAATGTCTTTGATTTTGTTGGTTGAATTCTTCTTTGGAAACTATTGTTATCTTATTTTTGTGGAACCTGTACCCATGTATAATATTACAGCCAAGTTACGTAAATATTAGTGGCTGTTGTGAAGGAGTTAATATTGCATTTCATAGTTACAATATATAAAATATTCACACACTTTTTGGAAAGAAATGTAAAATTTTGTTAGTTGATTGTTGAATTATCTATAGCTTGTGGTAACGGGATTTAGGGAAGCATTTTTTATCTTCCATCTTCTAAAAAAAAATTTAATTGCATGGTCAAAGATTTCAGTTGGGGGTTCCCCATTTTATCGACTGGAAAGAAAACTGGGAAAGGGTGGTTTTGGTCAAGTGTATGTTGGTCGACGAGTCTCTGCTGTAAACACAAGTGATAGATCTACTGGCCCAGGAGCTATAGAGGTATAACATTTATTATCACATATTTGAAGTTTTGATTTTGATATTATTTTATCATTTTATTTACCATAGTTATGCTTTAATTGATTACTGCATTTGAAGGTGGCTTTAAAATTTGAGCATAGAAGTAGTAAAGGATGTAACTATGGACCACCATATGAGTGGCAAGTGTACAAGTGAGTATGCTTATATTTCTCATGGTTTTATATGATTGTTGGACTTAATTTTTGTGGATCCATTACTTAAGCTTTTTGCCTACAATTACAGCACCCTCGGTGGCAGTCATGGTGTTCCACGATTACACTTCAAGGGCCGGCAAGGTGACTATTATGTCATGGTATGCTATCTCTTGAACTCTTTTCAGATGTTTCTCTAGTCTGCCTCTTCCTGGTTTTAGAATCGCTAAGAAAAATCTTAATTCTTGCAGGTTATGGATAAGCTGGGACCAAGCTTGTGGGATGTTTGGAATAATAACTCTCATACGTAAGTTCTATGAAAATTGGCCAAACTCATGAAGGCTTTACTATTAGATTACCATGTTATTTCAGGCATTTTGGTTGTTAATTTTTGCTAATTTTAATTACAGGATGTCCATTGAAATGGTTGCCTGCATTGCCATTGAAGCAATATCCATATTGGAGAAAATGCACTCTAGAGGGTAAAATTTTTTCTGTTTAAAACCATATCTTCTACTTTCTGCAATACATGTTTTGCTCCTCCCTGTACCCTCATTTATTTATTTTTATTTTTATTGTTACAGTTGGTTTTATTTTTCTTTTGTGCTTGGTGCTATTAATGCGGATGGTCTTTATCTATTGTTCATCTATCTGTGCTTGGTGCTTGCATACCGTTATACTATTTTTAGCTTACTAAATGTTTTTATGAATATGCAATTTTGTTGCATTCAGATGGTTATCATCTGAGATGACTGAACTATAAGGCATAGGGTTCTCATATTAGGCTCACCAAAAATTCTTGCAGGTATGTGCATGGAGATGTGAAGCCTGAAAATTTTCTGCTTGGTACTCCAGGCACACCAGATGAAAAGAGATTATTTCTTGTTGACCTTGGATTAGGTAATATTTCGATTACATTAGTCCTTGTGTTAGGCACTATTGCATGACAATGTTTTGTATCTCATCATTTTATGACCTTATTTGGACTATCAGCTACCAAATGGCGAGATAGTACAACTGGAACTCATGTTGAATATGACCAACGACCAGATGTTTTCAGGTATTATAATTGTTATATATCACACTTCGTGCTTGAGCTGCTTAGGCTTTAATTTCATGATGAAATCAACTGTGGTAATTAAAAGGACTATTCTGGATTGGCAGGGGAACAGTGCGTTATGCTAGCGTACACGCACATTTAGGTAGAACTGGAAGTAGAAGAGATGATCTAGAATCACTTGCTTACACGCTTATTTTCCTTCTTCGAGGTCGTTTACCTTGGCAAGGATACCAGGTCAGTCTTTGTTTATTCTGAATAGGAGTATGCAACTTGTCAGGATTTATTTATTTGTTTATTTTTTTAGTTTTTGGGTGGGTGGGAGTAAGGGTTTTGGTGGTTATGAAGAATGATAGAAGTACCTGCCTGATCTTGCATATAATTTTTGTCATGATGATTTCTTAGGGAGAGAATAAAGGATTCCTCGTTTGCAAGAAGAAGATGGTAACATCCCCAGAGGGTCTGTGTTGCTACTGTCCCCAGCCTTTTAGACAGTTCGTTGAGTATGTTGTGAACTTGAAGTTCGATGAAGAACCTAATTATGCCAGATATATTTCCCTCTTTGATGGGATTGTTGGTCCAAATCCAGATATCAGGCCAATTAACACAGAAGGTGCTCAGGAGGTACTTATTTTGTTCTTTCTATTTGTAGTTATTTATGATTTGTTTATGAGCAATTATTTTATTTCTGTGGTTATTGAAGGTTTTTTTAGATGCTTTGACTGTTTATAATATATTAAATCTTCAATTACCAACAGAAAAAATTAAAAAACAAATATAAGTGCTCTAATTTATACTTTATGTCTTGTGAAGCTTATTTACCAAGTCGGTCATAAGAGAGGCCGACTAACCATGGAGGAGGAAGACGACGAACAACCAAAAAAGAAGATTCGAATTGGAATGCCAGCTACACAGTGGATTAGTGTCTACAATGCTCGTCGACCAATGAAGCAAAGGTATAATTATGCCTCAAGTAATTTGTATATGCTTTCCAGATTGGGTTTTACCGGCAGTTGGTTTAAATTAGGCAGTTGATTGATAATTATGCCGGTATTTTCCATTTGTAGTGCTTTCAGCAGCTTTTTTCTACCTTTTGTTGTCTTCAAAATAAAATTTAATTGAAAGCAAGAATCTCCTAATGACTTGAAACATTAAGATGAGGTGATAATAAGAACTTTGCATTGTCTTGCCATTGTAGGTATCACTATAATGTGGCAGATGCAAGGCTTGCCCAACACATCGAGAAAGGAAATGAGGATGGATTATTTATTAGCAGTGTGGCTTCATCTCAAAATCTTTGGGCCCTTATTATGGATGCTGGTACTGGATTTACTGCACAAGTCTATGAACTCTCGCCCTTTTTTCTTCATAAGGTAATTGCTTAGGATTTATATATTCAAATTTTTGTCTAATTCTTATGCTCCCCTTGAACTCTGTTTATAATATATCCCATAAAATAATTTATTATTGTTTATTGGAGTGTTTGTTTTTTGATATAACTAATTTATTGTCTGACTGTGTGTTCAAGGAATGGATAATGGAGCAATGGGAAAAGAACTATTACATCAGTGCGATAGCTGGAGCTACTAATGGGAGCTCATTAGTCGTCATGTCAAAGGGTTAGTCTTAAGATGTTTCACCCATTGATTCTGTAGGCAAGCAGTAAATAAATTCTGTTTGACTTGACTGACTTTTAACTTTACTGAACGCAGGGACACAGTATTTGCAGCAATCTTACAAAGTTAGTGATTCATTTCCTTTTAAGTGGATCAACAAGAAATGGAGGGAGGGTTTCTACGTCACTGCAATGGCCACCTCCGGTGGAAGATGGGGGGTTGTTATGTCCCGTGGTGCAGGATTTTCTGAGCAGGTATTCTTGGATTTACTTATTGGTTGTCCGATGTTTTATTTAGTGAATGCATTTATAAACTTACTGACTGTTCATTTCAGGTTGTTGAACTGGATTTTCTTTACCCTAGTGAGGGAATTCATCGGCGGTGGGATTCTGGATATCGTATCACCGCAACTGCAGCAACTTATGACCAGGCTGCTTTTGTTCTTAGTGTACCAAGACGAAAGCCTGCAGATGAAACCCAAGAAACTCTTCGAACTTCGGCATTTCCTAGTGCACATGTCAAGGTTTTTTTATCTATTTTGTACTCTGTTTTAGTTTCATTTGTTACTGTTATATGTTTCCTGGGTCTGAAAATCTGTAATTGATCTTTGCAGGAGAAGTGGGCGAAGAATCTTTATATTGCATCCGTTTGTTATGGACGAACAGTTTCATGAGCTGCTGGTCATTATTGTTTATTGCTGGCCAGACGCCATTGTAAGTACGGGTATGCCTGCTCTCTAGGCCCAGAGAAATTTTGAAGAGTACAGAATTTAATCAAATTGTAATCTAAGTGTAGAAGCTTAGTGAAACTGTACTCTATGTCAACCGTGTGGAATTTCTCTTCGGCCAATCTCCATACGGAAAATGATGGGTCTGTTAACTTTGTATAGTCTTGACTCTTGAGCAATAAGTACTTCTATAGGTCATCATATGAAGAAAAGTTGGGTTTTGATACCCACTTTGGTGCACTTTTGATTTTCTTATCGCATGCATTCCTCCCTCTCCATGATGCAAATAAATATCAATTCTGTTCTAACATTTCCTCTACCTCATCATTACTGGGATAATAAATTTCAAACAGAATATTACTTGGGAGGTGAATGTTAAGAGCACCTATTCAATAATTTTATTGGTTAATATCAACTATTAACAAAGCAAGTGATAAATAATGATCCAATATTTCCGCGTCATTATATTTAATTAATCAGTTAAGAGTGTCTAATTACTTAAATTAATCTATAACAATATCACTTTAGTAATTTCAACCGGGTGAGTTTTTTAATCCAGTTTTAAATGCCAAGAGAGAGGTGGGAAGTGAGGATAGCTCTGTGCTTGCAAAATGCATTGCTATCATAATATGCTTTTATGGATAAAGCAAAAGCTGGTTTCTAATCAGCTATTTGTCACTTGTTGAAGTTACAAAAGCTTCATCCACATTTCCAGTTCAATAATTTACTACTAAAGAGAAACTTCATCTTCACTTCTCACCATGATGCAATCACTTGAATATTTAAGGTTTCCTTAGATTTCACTTAGGCCTGCAACATATTCTCTCCCATTGCACATTTTCCTGGGATTATGTGGGACAAAAGATCAGACAACATAAATTTGGTTTCCATAATATGACGGCGTCAAAAACTTTTAAAGAAAAAGTATGGGTTACTTGAGAGGCTTCTATCATTTGAAGTGATACTGAAACAAACTAGACGTTTGCTATAGAGTTATCTGAATGGTCATGCATCTATGCACATGCACTCGTACACAAAACTATAGAGGAAGAAGAAAATAATGGAGTTATGGATTTGTTAGTTAACCTCAGTGTAATCATGGTCGTAACAAACGACAAAGATGCAATCGCAGCAGCTTGTGTCATGTGACTGCCTTTTGATATCTATAATATAAGCATCAAAGTAGACTGCTTGATCTTCTCTTTCCTGTAAATCAACATAAAAGGATACAAACTCAGTACAAAAGGACCTCCTTTCCATTTTGTTTCTTCAGTATTTTACAGGAAAAACTTCAAACTGCATGCAAATTGGATCCTTTTATATAAAATCCAAACGAAATGCACCATGGATATTTAAAGCGAAAAGATTTCGAAGACAAGAACAACAGTAAGTCAACTGAACAGCAGTGGTTTGAATCCTGTATAAGTGATTGCCTGTCAAATATTTGTTGCATCATTACTTAAGCAACTACCAAGGAGAACATTTGTATCTTTTTTCCCTCCTAGACACTGGTAAATAATAGTGGATCAATTATAACTGATATCATATCTTTAAAAGGAGTACCCGGTAGCAAAGGACAAGATCTCCAACGTTGACCTTGTGACATTCTGAAGGTTCTAAAGGAATAGATCGCTCACGAACTGCATTTTTTACGTTGACCCATTCATCTTCCGTGTTACTGAACCCAGAATATCGTACACGTACTTCCTGTAATACCTCGCTGAATTCAGCATCATATTGTATGTTTGAATTACATAATGCAAAAAGATATAGCCAAGTCTGTTTTCAGTGTAGAGTCGCATGGATCATATACAAAACTAAGAACAAGAACATTATTTATATCCCACATGACATGAAAGAATTATTAAATGTGAATCCTTCTGTATACGCAAGTGCATGCAGGTGTGCGTGCTGTGTGTGTGTGAGTGTGTGAGAGAGAGAGAGAGAATAACATGGATGCGTTTGACAGTGCTTGGCAAGTGTTCCTGACAATGGCATTTGGTAGAAGCTTCAGGCTTCACTGGACAATGTCTGCTCAATTGAGCTAATCTTGACCATAATTGCAGGTTCACATAAGGATACACATTAATCAGAGCTTAACTATAGTTTGAAAAAGACCAAGCCAAAATGTCTACTTCAATTTTAAAAAACATGTTAAAACAGGTATTTGCAAAAATAATTACCAATAATCATAAGAGCATGAAAAACCTATTGTAGTTTTTCATGAAGATTCTTACAAGTTCCCCAAAACATGTAACTCTGTAGGTGAGGAATTGAGCAACATCATACCTGGAGACAAGACGTATCAATCATAAGGATGAAGCTATTATGGAGTAAGAATGCAGTCACCATGCAGGATGGTTATCACTAGATTATATCTTAATTATACATCATGTGCGTAACATTCAAATTCTAAATCCTGACAGGAAGCAACACAAAAGCATTTAAATCTTATGCATTAAACAGTTTGATTGCCATATATGCAAGACACAGCTATAACAATTTAGCACAAACTTTGCAATCCCAAATAAATAGATACATTCTTACCATGCAGCATCTTTTGCTGATTTAGCTTCAAATGCCAATTCCTTAAGTTCTGAAATCCTGTTACCTGCAACCAAAAAAAAATTGATATATTGAATACTTTGTTGTTATTACATACTGAATTTAACAACTATAATAAAATACTTATCAAGGCTAAAAGCCAGATGCCAACATATGCAATCCACTATCATAGTAAAATTCCACAAGAAAGCTCAAAATGTGCACCTTATAAGCATTTAAAATCAGCTTTAAAATGGGTAAGAATATGTGACTGCATGTTGTCCTTATAAAATACATCTTGGATGTCACAGAGTAAAGAAGCAAAAGCGGGTATTATGGGTCCAAAAGCTGCCACGAGAAGCTAAAATACTAGAGAAGCCGCACGCAAAGCAGGAAAAACAAATGGAGAGCTAGATGAAAGAGTGATAACCAGAGGATTAAAATACTAGAAAATAGACTTCTAATACTCTTAAGGTAACTAATCTAAGCGAAGCATTGATTAATTTTAATAAATTAATACATGTACAAGATAATAAATACTGAATCCATCCAAAATGTAGCATAATGAAAAATTAATTACGAAATCTGTGTAGTGCATTGACCAGTAGAAAGGATTTCTTTCTTTGTATTCTTCAGTGACACCAATGTTGTTGATTTGCTGCAGCATCCTTTTTGTACTACATAACTGTGGAGAAGACAATTTGACTTCAACCCCTAAATTTTTTCTCCGTCATAAAGACTCTAAGGTGACATCTAAGAACTCCTTGTAATATCTCCTAAATATAGGCTGTAGCAGATTACATCAGCAAGTCTAAGTCTAGTAGTTGGCAGTATATGGTGCAGCCGATTTTGTTCATGGTTGATAACAAAATGGATAAATAAAGGTGGTGATTGACGACAAGAATGAAACCCTGGAAACACCATATTCTGTTATGCTACACCTACCCCGCTATGTTACAATGGCTTTCTATCTTATAGATCCTGATTAAGAGTTCAATGATGTCAAAATTATTTTAATTGTTGCTTTCTCTTCTTTCTCGAATGTAATTCTACTTTAGCATTTACAAAAACTCTAACTTCACACACAAGTGATACTCTTGGTTAACTTTGCAGGTAAAAGCAACCTAAGTCTAGTTTTACATGCTCAGTAAACCACAAACAACATTTTCCAATAGTTTCCATGCAGATTATCATCCAAAGACCCTAAAAGTTCAAATCATGCAGAAGAACAATTCAACAGAACATAATTGCAAAAGTCTTGACTTGACAGCAACTCTATTCATGCTGATCCAAAACCTTTAGGCTTTTCTGAAGTCGCAGGTTCAATGCTTGGAATACTTTTACGAGAAAGATCAATAAATAATTTGAGGGCCTTAGATGAAGATGGTTTGACTTTATCTTGTGACCTTTTCTGCTTATCCCGGAACCAACTTTGCACCTACAACAGGATAAGAGCAAGATAAGAATTATGAAGGAATTCAAATAGACCAAAAAAAAAAAAGGAATTATGAAAAAGAACCTGTTGCCAAGAAATGGCAGGTCTTCCAGCACTACTTGCTGTGAAACTGCCAAATACATAGAAAACCACAGAAGAAAAAGACTGGATATTCAAACAAAACAACTTCTTTAAAGCACATAATAGTATTTGAGAAAAGAAACTGTTCTATTCAATTAGGACTGCATTAAGATTTGCCAGGAAGGAACTCCACCTAAAAGTAGTTGCAAGCGCACGGCAAATCTCGGGCCTCAATGCTGCCTCTCCTATCTCCTTGTACATACTCTCCATTTCCTTAATCTACAAAAATAAAATAAAATAAAATAAAACTATAAACATTTTGTTTTCAAGAATTTACATGATAAAGTAGGTAATCTATAACAGCCACAACCACAACAGTTAACAAATAATGCATTTAACTCAATACATGGATATTTGCTAATAACAACAGTTGAGCCTGTACTCAAAACTCACTGGAAAGCCCAGAAAGTTGCAAAACAAAGAAAGCAATTCCTGAACAAAGCCTCTATCTATTTTCCAAATTCAGTAAATGCATTTATTATTAGGCTAAAGCTCAGGAGAGGCGAATGAAAATCATCCAAAAAAGAAACACACACACACAACCATCATTTCTAAGAAGCCCCATCATAGAATTAACACTTGAAGCAACAACACAGCGAGTGATGACATGAAAGTGAGAGTTGAGGTTATAACTTTGAGGTGAATACATGTGAAATTAAAACAGACCCAGATGATGAAATGGAGAATTCATTAAAGGAAAGAGTAAAAGATGATAATTTGATCACCTCAGCAAGCGTGAATTCAGGCCACGAGTCTTCTGCTGAGCCCAAAGCCTCCATGCTTGTCAAACTCAGACAAAAACAATCTTTGTGTTTTCACTTGCTTCAGGTGTTCTGTGTCAGAACTGAGGTTTTGCTCACTGGGTTTTTCATGTTTTCTTCGTGCTTATTAGATGATGGTGACCACTTATATCATGCCACGTCATAATAGAAAAAAAGTAGACCCCACATAGGACTGGCTTCTTTGAACGACCGTAGTTTTTGAATATTAGTTCATTTAATAAAATTTAATTGTTTATTTTTAACGCTTACACTTAAAAAAAAAAAAAAAATCTTTTTGTTTCCGGAAATACAAGGTTTAATTGGGTGATAATGTTCAAACGGAGGGTTCTTTTACCATATCCAATGTTTGCTTCATTGTTTAACTAATTGATAAAAATATTATTCCATATTAATTATTAGATATTACGTATTTGATTAGTTGATTAGGTTCATCAACTTGTTACGGGTTTACTTATTGCTTCATCTAAACACTCTTCTAGCTCGATGATTTTTTTATTTGTAGTCGTCATATTTGGTAGCACGCACCTTAATAATTTGATAAATTTGACAAACATCTTCTATCCGTTTATCTTGATTAAAAAAAAAAAAAGATTTTTCTAAATTTTCAAACACTCCTAACTTGATTAATCATCTTAGATGTATAATTAAGTATTATTTTTATTATATAAAGATATAACTTATTTTAACCTTGATTTTATGTCAACACAGGAATATTTGTTCTAACTTTTATCTTAATATTGAATGTAATACAAATAAAAATGGTACATTTCTGTATATTAACATCACTTTTAATGAATTTCTATCTCATATCCAATCCGAATATATGATTCAATACTAGAAATTCAAAGCATGGACACGAACTCCACAACAGAAAAGGTTGAGAAGTGAAAAAAGCAACTTTATGAACATGATTTGATGTGTGTAAATGAATATGTGTAAATGATTCCCATTAAGTGATGGGCAAAATCTAGATAAAATCAGAATTTTTTGTAAACATAAACCACAAAATGATACACAAGAGTTAAGAGCAAAGCAACGATAACTTGTATGCCAAGGGAAATAGTCTTTCGCTTCTCCACATTTGAGCTCCTTCGGCCGCTGTTGCCCATCAAGCTGCTGCTTGGAGGGGCATAGAGGAATGCCATTGAAATGCTGTCCTTTTTCTCTTCTTTAAAGATTGGCCTTCCAATCACATGCTTGTACTGCCCACAACTTAAGGCCTGTGACACAAAAGAGGTAACAGTCCCCATGATTTATGTTAACAAAAAAAATTTGGTACAAAATTAATATCATTGCACCATTTATGCGCAGCTGTCCACATAAAAGCAAAAGCTAAGATGATGATGATGGTTCATGCTATGGGAAATGGAATTAGATTAATACAATCAAGGTCATGTTCTTTGTCATCATGGTGTGGTGGGGTTTTCTGCAAATATGTTAATATTCTTATCACAAGCTGTAAAGAACAGAAAAGCCAATTTTGTAACCATATATAAATACAATGTTTATGCAGAGTCAGCTATGTTTTCATTGCAACTGTCTTCATCAAACATCATGTGGTCTCATAAAGAGCTCGCTGCCTACTTATGCTTGTTACGAGGTTGTTCGTATTGTATAGTACTAATACTCAATCCATGTGTAAGTATATGTAAAACCGTTACACGTAAAAAGACGTATTTAAGGGTATTAAAGGTTAAGTATTAATATTGATTCACAATCTACAAGTTAAACTTTTAGGTGAAGTGATAACTTGGTATTAAAGTCAAAATGACTGAACAATCCTATTGAGATACGAGAGATTTCAAATCTTCGTATAAGCACACATGAATGTGAGGAGAAATATCATAGTTTTAGAGGATAGTAATATTGGGTCACAACATACAAACTTCAATTTTTAGGTTTAATAGTAATGTAAACATATAAAACTATCAAATAAAGGTTCAGTCTACATGCATTCACATAGACATGAGACTAAAAATTAATGTTGCACCACAACCTACAAACTTAAATTTTTTTGTGAAATAGTAACTTAACACATACAACAATCTAACAGGTGGACAAAATCAAATCAAAACCAAATGTAGAACAAGCGCTATTGTTAGTAACAATCAATATTTTTCAGATTTTTTTTCTAGTTTTGGTTTTGCATACTGAGTTCAAAACAGACTATCTGTGGTAAAGAAACTATAAAAGTTACCTGTATTTGATCTCCAGCTGTGATTATAATGGCATCTTTATCTGGACAAAAGGACACCCAACCTTTCTTGGAGTAAACATGAAACTCAGAAGCTCCATCATACAAATGCAAACACAAGGAATGTGAATAATCAACTCCCCTTATCAGCATTCTGATCACATCATATCTCAGAGAGCTAAAATCAGCTAAAATGTTGCGGCTATGCTTGTAGAGATGACAAACTGAACCAAACTGTTCCTGCTCCTCTATCACATCAGCTGCATGCATGGATTTTCTCAGAGCATTATCCCTCAAAACAAACAGAATTTTCTCAGCCACCTTCTCCATATCCTGCATAAGGGTTTCCATTTTCTCACTGCACATTACAAGATAACAAATTTACATGTATTTTCAGATGATAACTGATGAGTTCCACTATGATCATAAAAGAAATTCAATAGTTTTGAATATTTAAAAATGTTCAAGAGTGGTAGTTATTTACCTGAATTTTGAATATCCAGGAGGCCAAATTCCCTCCATTTGCAACTTCAAACTTTCATCTCTACACCAAACAAACTCTTCACTTACTTCACTTTCCTCCTCCCCATGAACCTCCTCAAACCCATATGGCTTCTCCGGCGACCTCGTCACAGCCACCCTCTTTTCCGGTGACACCTGGAAAACACCGGCAGCCGTGGCCATAGCAGACTTCATGACTTCACTTGGAATTCCATGATTCACTAGCTGAAAACAACCAATTGTGGTTATAGAGTCCAGAATCTTGGAAACAGTATCACTTTCTGCGGTATGCAACAATTGGAAATCAACTCTTGGAGGGTTTTCAATGAACTTTTGCCTTGGGAAGACCTTGTCAGGCAAAATTAAATCCGGTACACGCAGTGAATGCTCAAGAAACTCAGTAAGGACCTCATCATTGGTGACTGAGGAGCGGCGGCCAGAGGCAATCGGCGATGGCGGCGGGGCACGGAAATCGAGGGGCTTTTCGGGCATTGATTCAGGTGAGACTGCAGCCATTGAAATTGTTATAAATAAAAATAATAGTAATGAAAAAAAAATGGGAGGATCCAGTACTACTTGTTAATTAATATGATCAACTGTTAGGTGTCTTATGCATATGAATTCAGCTTTCTTTTTCTCATCTTTCTTTTTGACAATGTTAAAGAAAAAGTGCTTAGAGAAACAATGATGCCATCCCATGAACAATGTCTACATTTCGAGAATCATCACAACAATTTTTTCCTTTTTGTTGCTGTGCTTTTTTCTCTCTTCCTTTTACAACTTTTACTTTTATTTCATCATCTCTCTGGTACACACATAGCTAGCATTGGCCTGGCTGCCAAAGCCTCACCACTCCATCTGGGGTCACATTTCTGACTCTGTATACATATATAATAGTTACAAACTCTCACAAAAGGCTTATTATTCACAACTTTGCTCAATCCTTCCCCTTCTCTATTCATATCTGTAAAAATTTATATAATGAGATATGATTGTTCTGATTAGTTGATCTCAATATAAAGAAATTGTATGCATAATATGTTGATAACTTGGATATAATGAAATTGAAAATGGAGGGAAAGAGGAACTTTGTTATATTTCAGAAACTGACACTTATATTTACATTGTAATACTAAAATTAACTTAGGTATATCATATATTTAGTGATTAAAGTATTAGCTTTGAAAATCTTTAAACTTTTAAGTGTAGTTATTTCATACTTCAGGGGTATGGATGTAAATTTCTTTTGATTTATAATATTAAAATTGGAAGCTTCATAAAAATTGGAAGTTAAAGCTTCATGTGGGCAAGCTCAAAAAGTGTCCATGGACCACTGAGAGAACAAATGATTAGACAACAGGCAGGCTGCTTGAGACTTGAGAGTTCAGGGCCCAGATTGGCCCACATTGTCTCAGTTTTACGAAGTTGAGCTTTAGCTATGTGATGATTATTGTTGACCCCAGCATATTACAAACAATGCCAACTTTTTAACATTACAATTATGGCACCAATTGTCAAAATGAATCAAATTTTGATCCTTGTAAGATAACATAGTCCATAAATGGTTGAATTGGGCTCGGCCAGACTCCAACTGTTTGGGCCTGACTAAAAGTGTCTTTGATTATCATACGCAGAAATTTGGACTTGGCCCAGCTTGCAAAAACTTGTTTCTAACTTTTATCATCACTAGGAAGAGATTTGGACTTAGCCCAATTTGCATGAACTTGTTTCCCTAACTTTTATCATCACCTAACTTATACATTCACTTTAATATGAAAATCTAAGTTCCAAATTTGATATTTCATTATTTAGGGCACTTATTCAATGTTAATACATTCTAGTGTTATTACAAAATTTTCATCCTTAAGTGATTCACCTTTTGTGATCTTGATATGTAAATTACTGGTTGATGTTATGTCAATGTTATATAAGATGATATATCACTTGAGATAAAAAATCTCAAATATCACTTGATTGAAAATTTTTTATTATATATAGAATGAAAGTATGCTTAATTCACCTTACTGGCAATAGGTATGAACGTATCAGTTGGTTATCTATAATTTATCTGAAAAAGAAAGAAAAGAGAAGAGAAACATATATTTAAAAAGAGTTNGACACTTAATTTATTTCTTATATTTATAATCATTCATCTTCATATAAATAATAAGACCATAAAGAAAGTGATGTGTCTCAAATTTATATTAATGACACATAAACGACACATTATTAATATAGAAAGATTTGGATAAGATTTGAAACATGTGACATAATTCATAAATATTTAGTTTAGTCTACTTTAATATATATTTCACTCTACATCTTAATAACAAATGTAATGGTTTATGGTTCTTTTTCTAATGGGTAATATCTATCCACCTCCCTTGGCATTTGATTTGACTATAAATAAATCTCATAACCTAGAAAATAGTTAGAGCTCAACCAATCCTACAAGAAATATTTTTAATAAACTTAATAAAACTTTGAATAACGTTCGTCGGTGATTTTGGGTTTTTAACAATAACAAAGACTTTAAAATTTTAAAAACTTAAGAAACCCTCAATTATTTTACAATGAGATTTTATCTACATAGATTGAAAATTATACGGAAAAATATAATCTAAAACTAAGATTTTTTTTATTTTAGAAAAGCAAAAAGAAGGAGTATGATAAGGACTTTTATTTTGTTTTGTTTATAATTATTTTACAATTTGACTTGTTAGACTGACGGGTCCTAGAGGGCCCTCAATCCAGGGCTGGCAGAAGAGCTTTAGGCCCAACGATAGCTCTACTCAGAGATCGCCACTGTCGAGCAATCTTTGGTCATATTCATCGCAGTGAATAAGGTCTAAAATGTTTGCCTGCTTGGACTCAGAACTCTATTTATTGAACACAAGTCATACATGTTGTTGTCTCTCGTGTCAAAGTATGCAACTA
>JANLJB010005069.1:254-20812 GCA_026212285.1 Bursera cuneata
AACAGTAATCCCGAAATTCAATTTTGAGGGCTCTTAAAATCACTCCAATTTGAGTTATAGGCATCCGGAAATGGATCAGATTTTGCCAAGGGGTACACTCAAACCTATGGGCTGGATATCAAGAAACTTTTGCTCCAATTACTAAGATGAGCATGGTGAGAGTATAATTACCATTAGCTGCTAACTTTAATTAGGAGCTGTAATAATTTGATGTGAAGAATGTTTTTCTTCATAGTGACCTAGAAGAGGAGATTTATATAGAAGTGCCACCAAGATTCAAAAAGAATCTTGAGGTTAATAATTTGTAAATTGAAAAAAGCTTTATATGGCCTCAAACAATCACCAAAGGCCTGGTTTGGGAGATTTACAAAAGTGATGTTGGCTAATGGGTACAAACAAAGCCAAGGAGATTATATACTATTTATTAAGCACTCAACATGAAGGAAAGATACATCACTCCTAGTGTATTTTGATGACATTGTGGTGACGGGGAATGATGACTTTGAGAAGCAAATGCTAAGACAGAAGTTGGCAGACAAGTTCGAGATTAAAGAACTGGGAAGATTGAAATACTTCTTAGGAATTGAAGTGGCACACTCAAAGAATGGCATTTTTATTTCTCAACAAAAATATGTGGTTGATTTATTGAGGGAAACAGGAAAATTGGCGTGCAAACCTAAATTAGGTGAAGCTATTGAAGACACTACGGTTGATAGAGAAAGATACCAGAGGCTGGTAGGGAGGTTGATTTATCTTTCACATACATGACCAGATATAGCATCTGCAGTGAGTGTCATTACTCAGTTTATGCACAATCCTAGAGAGGTACACGTACAAGCTGTCTATCGAGTATTACATTATTTGAAAGGCAATCCAGGAAAGAGAATTTTGTTTAAAAGAAACTTGGGGCTTGTACTTGATGTTTTCACGAATGCAAACTATACAGGATCATTAGTGGATAGAAGATCTACTTCTGCATATTGTGCTTTCCTTGGAGGTAATCTTGTGTCTTGGAGGAGTAAAAAAAGAACGTGGTAGCTAGGTTAAGTGCTGAAGCTGAATTTAGAACAATGGCTCAAGAGATATGTGAGCTATTGTGGTTGAAGATTATCTTAGAAGACTTGAGAGTCAAATGGGATGGACTAATGATATTTTACTGCAACAATAAGTCGGCTATCAATATTGTTCATAACCCAATTCAAAATCACAGAACTAAACATATTAAGATAGATCAAAGTTTCATTAAAGAGAAATTGGATAATGGCTTGATTTATATGCCCTATGTTCCCACAGGAGGTCAACTAGCAGATGTATTTACCAAAGGGCTAAATAGTACAGTGTTTCAAACAATGGTTTCCAAGCTGGGAATGGAAAGTGAATGTTCAACAGCTTGAGGGGAAGTGTCAAAAGGAGGTTGTATGAGTTGTATATAGGGTCGTATCTAGTTTTAGGATTTTATTTTATTTTCCTCTTATTTCCTTAATTGTCTTTCCTTTTCCAGTACAATGTATATTTTATTTCCTTCTTGAACAATGTAACAAGTCTATACAAAGAGATTAAATTTTCCACAGATACTATGGAAAAGGTGAAGGACTGCAATTTCTGCCCTAACCTTCATGTTTTAGCCTCCAACTTCCATCCTTCCTACAAACACACAGGAGGGGCAAATTCTGCATTTTGGAACTTCTATTTTTTCATCTCTCTTACATTCCCAACCCTCCTACCAATCAAGACACAATTCAAACGGCCCAAGAGTCAAATGTTCTTTTGTCAATCTAATTTTCCATTTAGAAAGGATATTGGTGGATGCAGAAACAGCCACGCAATAATGAATATCAGACCTTGTAGATCTTGTGATAGAAAACTTCTAGCAATCGAAGCTCCGCGTTAGGATGAGACAACTCCACCTGTTCCAAAGTGCAATAGTTTTAGTACAAATGTTAAGCAGAAATGATCCATTAATTGATATACAAATTTCTCCAAAAGGCAAGAAGGCTTAAAATCTGCATGTGGCATGTAAGGACCACCGGCATCAGAATTCAAGCAAAAAATTACCTTTGTTTTGAGATCATTAATCACATCCCCTACAGTACTCTGTTTTGGTAGTCTAATAGTATGAATACTCACCTGAAATTAAAAATGACAAAAATGTTTATTTCTAGGAACAAATAATCATCATCATCATCAAGTGTAACTTGTGAGAAAATGGTCAGCATACTCACTTCATCCTTAGTGGCATGATGAAATGCTACTTTGAGAGTTTTCAAACATTGTAGTTCAGGCAGAGGAATGTCCAAAACTTCATAGTACAATATATCAGATGTCTGTCCAAGAACATTTAAAAAAAGAAAAAAAAAAGTATTAGCTTATTTTTCCTTTAAATTTCAGTATCACATTACCCAGAACCATTGGAATACAACCTGGTTGTAGTGGATCAGCATATCAGACAAATGATCAATGCCACGATACTTAATAGGTTGGGGTTTGGGTTGCTGAGAGTAACAGTTGTGTGATGTAAGCCTGACTTTGGACGGATCATCCAAACCCAGTTGCTGAGCTACTCTTTCAACGACGTCATCGTAAGTGTAAAGCTTTGACCTGGACATTCATAATACATAAAAAATCAGTTAAAATGCACTGAAAAATATTTATCGATTTGGTCCAACCATGTAGAATTAACAAAGATATGTTAGCAGTTAAACAACAGGAAATCACACTTACAATTCTAGACAGAAATCATCTTCCTTGGGTTTTTCAAGACACCGAAAGTGAACAACCTGCCACACAAACCACGCAAAATTTAAAGTGCAGATTCAGTATAATTTGTGTTTCTGTTGGGAAAGAGGTAGGGTATGTTGTAAAAAGACATAATAAATAAACTACAAATGCCAGGGGATTGTAACCAAGATTAAAGACCAGAGCAATTCGACCAATAAATGTTTATAGCTTTATGCCATCAGGTGAGGCACAAATAAAATGCATAAAACGAAACAAAAAAGGCCCAAATATAACAGCTTCAGGACAGAAATACCATGTCTATGGACCCCAAGGCAAAGTACAAATAAAATTGTCTACGACCAAACATTTCAGCATGGATCAAAACGCATGCAACTGTTCGTTGAAGCTAGGAAGTAAGACAGAAACAATCAGGGATTTACATGGTTTACAAACAAGGGCTATGCCTAAAAGAATTCTTGACAACCGTAAATTCACTAAGCATTAAGAATTATGGGTAAAGGCCTATCTACAAGTTTGGATGCATCCCACCAAAAATCCTCACTTCACAACCATACAAGAATTCACTTGCAACTCATAATATTCTGTGATAATTCATAAAAGAAAAAACCCCGATACACTTTAAAATTAACCCTTGTAAGAGAAATACAAGAGAAAACCCTGCTAGAGAAGGCACATATTCAAAGGGAGGACCCCTTCCATTGGATAAACACTTATCAAATATGTAGAGAAAACCTATTAAACAAGTAGTCCTCCTTTTTGCTAGATTAAAACTGGTGTCCACAATCTCATCCTCACATATTTCACTAGTGTTATACATGAGTTAGAGTAGAGGCATAGCAAACCAAGATGGTAGTAAATAATTTAGAAAAACATCAAACCTGATAATAATAATAATAATAAATAAGAAGATCCATACCTGATAATAAATAAAAATAATTATAATAAAAAAGTCAATTCAAAGTTTGAGTAACTAATTAGAAGAAAAACAAGGAATTGACTATTCTGCAACTTAAAACAATATCCAATATATTATTTAGTTAAAAGAACACTACAAGGTTGACAACATAATATGATAATTTTTATGTCATCTAGTGAAATGTAAGCATATTGATTTGGTTCAATTCCTAGCTGGACGGTAATAGCACAAATAAAACTCGGACTAAATCAAATATGAAAAGCTTCTCTCACATCCAAACTTTAAAAAAAATAATAATAACAAAATAAAATGATGACTTAACACCTAATTGGACCAAATTATTTTTTTTTTCCTTCAAATGAGATCAATGCATTTTGATCTTTTTTCCTCCTTTCCAATTTTTGCACTCATTTATTTTACACCATAAGAAGGACGCTCCAAGCTTTGCAGCTTTAATTGTGAATTCTGCAAAAATTTAGAGTTCTTCAACCGAAGAAACAACATATCAAGCTAAAAATATGAGAAATTTTTCAGATTAGCAGATGTATGAGGAACCAGGGAGGTGTACCTGGCGATTGTGCACATAATCCAAAAATGAAGGAACATCAGGATAGCGAAATTGTTCAGCACTCTCCACTGCATGAGATTTTTGAAAGCAAACAATGTCTCCGTCTTCAAGCTGCCAACATAGAGAATCACAAATTAAAACACTATCAAGGGGCAGAACAAATCAATCAGAGTCTGAAATGTATAAAATTTACCTGGCTAGCCCGAAATGTAAATCTCTTTTCAATGGGTTCGCACATCACACTGGGTTCAAACTTAATCTCCTGAAGATTAAAAAATGAGTAAGATAACATCCTCACGATAAAACATACACAATGCAAATGTAAATACGTCTCGCTGACTCATTATCAAACAATTTAATGTTCCAATGCAGCATCAAGGATGGACTTAATCCACAAAAAAAGGGTCTCTAGAGATCTTAGCTCCCAGAAAACTCAACTCTTCATGGTCAACATTCTTTTTTAATACCCAGAAATCCCTCAACCTTTTTTTCTTATTCATTGAGTTCTAAATTCAAGGCTCTAGAACCTTAAAACTTGGTAGACAAGAAACTTGTGGGATATAATTATGTCCCAAGTTAGTCCACATAGATTCAAACCCTAGACCTCTTGGTTAGAATGAGGAGGATCTTAACCACTGATTTTATGGTCCACACTTTTCTAGGACCATATCTACGCTCAACCTTGAAAAACCAGCCCACTCTAAAAATCCAAGCATTGATAGACAGGTATAGAGCTAAGAGGAGCTGGACACAGCAATTTACAACTTAGACCAGTGGGCACCTAAATAGTTTTATGCCCACTGGCAAATGTGAATGGAAACCAATATTTATAATTTCTGAGTTCAATTCCGAGTAGGAATGTTCTCGTTGCGCTTATTGAACAAAGAAAAAATGAAGGATGGCATGGCTTCATATTCAAGCGTAACTATCAAAAAGTAATTCAGATCAATTCCTCAAGGAAGCAAGGGGATGCAGCCTATTTTTTCCATTTCTTCCAAATTTTAATCCTTTTGTCTTATCATGTCTATGTGGAAACAGACCACCATGTCTATGTGGAAACAGACCACCTTCCCCTGCCCAACCACCCACACACACTCTCTATGGGGCCACCAACTATTTGCCACCCAAACTTTGAATTCTCCAAATGGCATGCTTATCTACTTTTCACATATATCATTTCCAAGTATCAAAATCCCATTCCACGAATCAGTTACAAAATTGTTTTTGATAATCTTTTGCAGAATGAAAGTGAGAAATTGAATTTTAATCTAAACCTGACAATTTGACAGGTAATATCTTTTAAAATCAGTAAAAAAAATTCAAAAATAAAAGAACCACCCCAAAACAACAAAATGCACTTGTTCTTAGTACTACAGAAAAAGTAGTGTTTCACATGTTCATGAAATAATGATTTCCAGAGAATGAAACATCTTCAAGTCATATTTTCAATTAACAGTAGTTTTAGAAAAGGTAACACAATTTTTATAGATACTATTTATCAAATACGTTAATGAAAAACATTTTCATTATTTTTTGAACTTTTAAGACAGTAATTGCATTAGAAAAACAATAGCAAACAGCCCCTGACCATGACTGATTCGATTGGTCTGCCCAACTCCCTACATTATACTTGCAAAATTGCAGCTCTGGTAATAAAGGAATGGACTAGTGGATGCTAATCCTCAGCTTTACTTAACCACCACCCATTCATCCATTTAGGAGTTAGCCACGAAATGACACCAGAACTGAAAGATAAGCAACAGGAAACAAACCTCATAGAGTTCAATTTCTTCGTCAGGAGCATACCCAGCCATTTCATTTAGGTTTGACAAATATTCCATTGGCTTGCCAGTACTCTTTACAAAAAGCCTTCCCACATAACTGTTATCATAAAAAATTATCTCCAGATCAACTTATTGCGATTTTACTGTAGTCAAAAAAGGAAAGAAAAACATTCATGCACACAATATAAAAAGAAAACTAAAAAGTACCGTAGCTCTTCTTTCTCAGGGTCATAAAGCTTAAAGAAAAGCAATATATCTTCCTTTGTCTTGTCAGGTGGAGCAATAGGCTGTAAATCCTGAATAAAAAATGCTAACATCAATAACATTTATTTTAACTGGAAGGACACCTAGTCCACATGTTTATACTTTTCACTTTTATTAATATAATTTACAAGTTTCTTTGTATACACTGAAAATGTCAGTGAAAAAAGAAAGAAAGAAAGAAAGAAATTTTTACCAAGCAGTGACTGGAATGCTAAAGTTGGAAAGAAAAAATTACCAGTCCATGCTCAACTTCCAAGAACAACTTCAGTTCCGCATTGTGAACCTTATTGGATACCTCCCTCAGCTGTCCAACCTAGAATATAGAGAGTAAAAGAGATAAGAGATTGAGCAATGCATATCTTTAGACCCTCAAGCACTAAGACAACAACAAAAATTTAAGTCGATTCATTTGGGATTATAACCCCCAATGGCAAAATGAACAAGGCCATCACTCAACCAGATGACAGTTTGTTAAATGTAGCAGCAATAAAACATACTGATGGAGATGAAATAAGCAACAAGTCAACTTTCCCATAACAATAGAGCATAACTCAGATAACTTAATATAGAAAACCTGAAACCTTAAACTATAAATTTGCAATAATGCTGCCACAATCTAATTTACCATCAGCAGGTGCAAGAAGGAAAGACAGTGGATATACACTGGACGGATGGCCAAAACTATGAGCCAAAGAAATTCTGAACAATGATCTGACCAATATAATGATTCTTCCAGCAAACAAACAATATAACAACATATATAGACAAGAAAATTACAATCACACGTGCATACATAATTCATTAATATATAGAACTCCAAGCAACAAATTAGCCATGAACCAGAGAAGAAGTTTTATTTTTACTCATATAACACAAGGACATCCAAAATAAAAGGTTGCGAAAAGGAAAAAAGAAAGAGGGTAAAGGGGAGCTAACTGTATTAATAAAACAAATGGATCAGTAAAAATGGTTTCATAGAAGTAAAGTGCTTTTTTTTTTCCCCTAATAAGAAACAAAAAGACTTTTTAATAGAGTATAAAATGATACAAGATTGAAACAGTGTCCAACTGTACAAAAAGTTCCTTGAGGGGACAAAATTTGTACAAATTAAATCCTAACAAATACCCATAACACATAGATTTATTCACCACCCCCACCAAACTACCAGAAATAAAATAAAATAAAATAATAATAATAATAACAACAACAATAATAATAACCCATATCTGACCTATCAGATTAAAATAATTACCAGCTTTTTCATTTAAACTACAGTGAAAATAAAAAATGTATTGCAAACACTTGACTGGGGAGGAACTTGTGCGTGATAAATAAGAAGGGGAAAAGTATTTAAACAAAAGTCATGCGATTACTAACAGTTTGTGTTTCCTCTAGACTTGTCAAAGGCCGATTAGGGCGGTATGTATGGTTTTGGCGCTTTGCCCACAGCCAAAAGCGTTGAAATTGCACTGGAATACCAAACTCTTTTGCAACCTCTTCCTGCACACACCATCAAGTTACTGATTAATGAAGACACTGCAAAACACAAACTCGATTCAAAGTAAATTATCTAATGTTCATAACTTGTGTTACAGTTCACATAAAATTGAGGTGTCCATTTATATGTATAGTTTAGAGATAGAGAGAAAGGGACGATAAGTGGAGAATAAATTCACCAAGAACAACATAGAGTTGTTTGTAGAAACACAAAGGATTCCTTCAGAAACAGGAAAAATCTAGAGATTCTACCTTGAAATGGTTAAAAGGTATCTGCTTTTGAATACGAAAACTCCTGACTTTGTCATGATCCACAAGATCAAAATATATATCCCTTCCAATCTGTTCCACAAGGTCCCCATCTCGTGCAACCTAAAGACATCATATAACTTCTAAGAAAATTTGCACAAGCAGCTCAACCAGGTGTGGACATCAAGCATACTTGGTAATGTTAGTTGTCATCAAATTAAAGGTTGAGAGGGCCTGCCTTTATTAGTGTGTAAAGGTGTGCCTCAGCCTTTTCTTTCTTCTTATGCTCTTTCTCTTCTTGCTCTTTCTTCAACCTTTCCTGTCAAAAAATTTGCACAATTTCTCATACCAAATCCAAAATAAGACAATTCCAAAAAAACTGAATATACACAAGACCCAAAAATAATACAAACTACTCAAGCTCAACTTGCAAGAGGTCTTTAGAAATTGTGCTTGATACAAACAATCCAAGAAAAGTCTTCTTTAGGAGCTCAATAACATAATCAGCAAGGCTAGAATGCAATACAACTTAATTGGATAGGTTCATTTCTTCTCATTGCTAGCCTTCTTGTCATCAACACTATTAACTTCAATTTTTTATTTATGACGTAAGCACTTTTTGAAAACACTTTTTAGATCATTCGTGTTACATGGCCCATTCACAGCTTCAAATATATGTAAGAGCAGCATCTTACCCGAAGATGTTCTGCAATATCCTTCTCATCCACGTTACAAATTATCTTGTCCTTGTCGCTTTCACGTATATACACCAACATGTATGCATTTGAGTATTTGGTAAATTTAAAAGGAGTGTTGTTGAATCCTGGATTTGTCTGTGGTAACTATTAAATCATAAGCATAAAAAATAAATAGCTTAGTTAACCACAAACAAATATAATGTTTATGATAATGAAGTGTCAATATAGAGGACAGAAAATTATTAGCAATGTATCTATACGTCACCTCTTCTTCACCACCATACTGCTCTTCTAATGCCCTCTTTGTATCTTCCTTTGTCACCCTTTCATCATCAAATTTGTACCTGGAAGCCACTTAACCATTTAAGGGAAATGAGGTAATTGCATAATTGCTAAATTATGATAATAAACCTCAATACTACATGATAGGTTAATTTACACTATTTTCATCTTTGAACTGCCATTCACAAGCCTAAATTTATTAATCTACCTCAAAGACCTTGAAATTCTTCTGTTGGCATTCGACAATGAGGAAAGTATACAATCAGGGTAACAGTTTACTTTCAGTTATACGGTTGTTTCAGACAATCACCCGCAAATTTTCAAGGATTGACTAGACAGACTACTAAATTATAGACAAGATATCTATCCTTAATTGCCACATAACACTAACAGAGAACAGAAGCACAAACTCCCACACTAGGTGAGGATAATGCCTATTCTCAAGTTGTTTAAGCGAATGTAAAAGATGCAGCCAGCAAAAACCAAAAAATATACCATAAGCAATCCACTTAGAAACAATCTAAATCTAACCCATTATGATAGGAAGATAGAATATAGATGAAACAAAGTCTCTAAGTTGACTCTCCAACATATTTTGTACATAAAATTTGGGGCTTAAAATAACAAATACAATAATATGATATAAGTAAAACAGCACACATATGATTGTTCATGAAAAAATGCAAGAAATTGATAATTAGAGAACGCGCATCAATAATCAAATATTTTATTTTGTGTGTGATGCAACTACCAGAAATGATTCTATCACATTATCATTCCAACTACCCTTCATATATTACTGTTTACATTTCCTGTTCACATCAACTAATTACTCAAAATCTCAATTTTCAAAAAACAATTTGTCATAGAAACCCAAAATTCTTATTCTATGCACCAAAATTGTAAAATAGGTCATCACAATCCATCCTAGATCGTGTGTGCATATGTGAGCATGGGTTTATGCTTGTGGGGAAAGAAAACCACGTATCTGAAAATTTGATGCATACCATTGATCAGAAAGAGTAGGTCTGATAAAGGCATAATAATGACCACCATGCACACCACCACTGTGAACCAAAACACTGTACACAAATTGACAAAATACCACAAACATCAGATAAATATAATGTCAAATTCTAAAAATTTAAGAATTAAAATACTATAAAATAATTTACATATCTTACGGGGTACAATTTTGATCACAGGATTCCACAAGAATAAAGTTCTAATTCTTTTATCTTTATCATGACCAGAGATAAATAACATGATAAGGCATATTTATCAGTCTTATAATAACCACCAGTGGATGGTTTTGATTTCAGCTTTCCCTTAAGCATTAAGTTGCAATTTATTATTTTTATCTTCCTCACAGTCTTACAAAAAGAAAATCTTTACTTATTTAAAAGCCATGAAGAGGGAAAGTAGCACCACTGTAACAATCATACAGGCTACAGCATTAACATTGTAACACATCAGTTTGTCACATAATACGACTTGTTTTCAAAGATCAGTGAGTTTTGGGATGAGTTCACTATTTTTGGTTATTTTTGGGCTTAGTCTGCAAGAAGTTTCAAGAGTCATCTTTTTTCTCCATTCATCTCAATTGGGAAGAAATTTTGTATTGATTTTGAATAGTTTGTGGGCTTTTTTTCTCAGAAGCAGGAAGATTATTATTAAAAAAATTATAAAATTGTTTCCTCTTCCTTGGGCTTTTTCATTCTTTGGTTATTTGATCCACAGATGTATGCCTCATCTTTTTATTATTTCAATACAAAGTTTATAGTTAACCATTAAAAAAAGGGCTAATATCACTAACTATACTTCAAGCTTGGCTTAATATCACTATGAATAACACCTTTTCAAATTCATAAAAAATCTCCCTAAAGTTTACCAATTCTCATCAACTAACAAATAACATCATTTAACATGCTAATGGAAGTTTGAAAAGAAATTTTTAACATTATCATTATATAATTAATATACATCAATCCAATAGAAAATAATAATCCTATATTAACATAAACCTATTTTTTAAACCGTCATTCCACCACATACCAAGTTCAACACCATACACAGCACACACATGAATCTCCAATGCTTCCTTCCATCAGCATCATCGAACCACATTAGCAGTCCATAAAAACTAGATGCTTGAAATGATCAGTCAAAGGAGTTGATCCACTTAGATCTGTTCTAATCCTAGTTTTTGAGCATACCCATGCGGAGGAATCTTTCAAGCAGCTAACTTAGCAATTGTGTTAGTCACCCGCAAATCGAGAATGGCAGCCCACCCAGAAACCTCATCTCACATCCATCTTATCTCTCCACTAGAGACCATCTCAAATGTTGGTAACCTACCTACAAAACCTACTCACTATGATATTTTTGTTTTGCTTTGTTTTCATGGGTGACCCCTATAGGAACTTAGGAGATCCAAGGGAAGAGGATCAGGTAGAAGGATGGCTGAAGGGCAACTCCTTCATGTTGTCAGATCCAGTACTTGTGAGAGGTTTAAATCTAAAGGAATGGTCACGGCACCAAGTGCCTGAACTACTTGTGCTCTTGCCAGAAGCCAATGTGGTCTCACTAATGTGTGTGGTGCGGATGCAATGGAGAGTTTGAGTGTAGAGAAATGGGTGGATTTAGTGGAGGTTTGCACTTTTTTTTTTTATTAATTTCAAATAAAATTATTTTTTTTAATTAGTTTCAAATAAAAACTTACTATTATTAATATTAATATTAAGTAATAGCATGCCAAGTTGAATTTGATAGGCAATTTTTTTTTCTTTTCAAGATATTAGTGAATTTAAAGCTAAACAATGGTAATTCTAAAGATTTCCTCTGGAAAACAAAGAGATATCTCCTACATTACCCATACATGCACTGTTGCAAACCCAAGAATGTTGGTCTAATCAAAGTTGGTGCAATCAGAGAGCTATCGATTTTGCTTTTAGGGATGTTAAGGACAAAAGGAGTCTCTATAAAGAAATTATCAAAAAAAAAAATGATTGAGAAAGAAATTCTCAATTATGTCATGGAATTATATTCAAGTGGAGGAATTCAAAGGCTGGTTGTGCATGGACTTCGACAGGCCCTATAAAGGAAGAGCAATGCCGGTTGGAGAGAAAATTTGAGGGGGAGAATGCTACCCAGATAAGGCACCAAGTTCGGATGGATTCTCAATAGCTTTCTTCCAAAATTGTTGGGAGATTATTAAAGAAGACGTTATAAAGGTTGTTTAAGAATTTTATGAGAGAGGTGTGCTCAATAAAGTCACTAATGCCACTTTTATTTGTCTTATCCCTAAAAAGAAGGAATCAGTCAAGGTAAGGATTTTAGGCCGATTAGTCTTGGTACTGGTCTTACAAGATTATAACTAAAATCCTCTCTCTCTGGTTGAAAGAAGTCTTAAATGACACTATCTCCACTACAGAATCAGCTTTTATAAAGGAGAGGCAGATTTCTTATGCAATGCTAATAGCAAATGAAGTGGTGAAGGAGTCGTAAGAGAAAAAAGAAAGAAGGTACCGCAATCAAAACTGACTTTGAGAAAGCTAATGATAGTGTAGATTTGAACTTCTTGGACTTTGTTCTCCAAGTCAAGGGATTCGAGGAAAAATGAAGGAGATGGATCATGGGTTGTCTTCATTCCATGAACTTATCTATCTTAATCAACAGCCAACCAAGAGAAAGGTTTGGAGCCACAAAAGGGCTAAGGCAAGGAGATCCTCTTTCTCCTTTTCTTTTCACTTTAGTGGTGACAGACTAAAGAGACTAATGTTTAAAGCTATTGAAGATAAAGTTGTTAAAGGTATTTTGGTTGGTAAAGATAAAATAAAAGTTTCACGTCTTCAATTTGCCGATGAAACCCTTCTTTTTTCTTCAGGTGATCAACAAAAAATCTATAATCTCTTGAAAGTTTTAGAAACTTTTACTCTCATTCCCGGATTAAAAGTAGATATGTCCAAAACCATAATTGTTGGGATCAACTCATGAGAGAATAAAGTTAACACCTTTGCTAGCCAATTTGGGTTGTCAGAATGAAATCGGCCTCCTAAATACTTGTGCCTAGCTTTGGGTGGTAACGCTAGACCTGCAAGTTTTTTGGATTAAGTGGTAAAGAAAATTGAAAGAGGCTAGGGGGACGGAAAATAGGATTTATCTCAAAAGGAGGGAAACTTACTTTAATTCAATAGGTTTTATCAGTTCGTCAAATTTATTTTCTTTTTTTATTCAAGATCCCTGAAATGGTAGCAAAAAGAATAGAAAAGATAATGAAGTTTTTCTTGTGGGAGGGATTTGATGAAGGCAAAGGTTCTTCTTGGTAGGTGGGATATTGTTACTAGACCTGAAGATAAAGGAGGATATGCAACTGGAATTTGGTATTAAACAAACATGGCTCTTTCAGCTAAATGGTTATATAGATTTCCTCTTGAAAGGATTCTCTACAAAACAAAAATGTTAAAAGCATATATGGTAGTCATGCAAATGGATGGGATACTAATGTGGTTAAATGGGGTACTCTAGAAGCCCTTGGAATACAACCTCTATGCAATATCCCTTTTTTCTCATTCATATTGCCATAGCTTTGGAAGCTGGTAAGAATCTTCGATTTTGAGAGGACAAGTGGGCAGGCTAATTCTCCTTGGGTGAAAATTTTCCTCACATCAGACTTGCCATAACAGGAATGCATCAATCCACTCTTCCATGGTTTTCTCTTCAAAATTTCAAAGTTGAAATTGGAAATTCAATCTTAAAAGGAATTTGAAAGAGAGGGAAATAAAAGAATTCATATAGATTATGAAGTTGGTGGGAAATGGAAGTATTAATGAAACTAAAAAAGATAGAAGACTATGGAAATTGGAGGCTTCCGGTAATTTCTCATGTAGATTCTATTATGAATGGTAATTAAATGATCCCCCTCTTAAAGACTTCAAACCTTACAAAATGATTTGGAAATCTAAAATTCCTCCCAAAGTGTAAGTCTTCTTGTGGGTTTTATCTCAAGGTAAAATTAACACCAGTATGTGATTCAAAGTACATATCCTTCAATGCACCTCTCCCCTCTTCGTGTATCATGCGTAAGAGAAGTGTTGAATTGTCTAATCATCTATTTCTTCATTACACTTTAGCTTCAAGTTTATGGGCTTGAGTATAAAGAATCCAAGATCTCATGGGTTATTCCTAGTTCTCATCATTCTTTACTTGTGGAGAACGTTTGTGCTGTTAGAGGAGAGAAGGTTAAAACTTTATGGAAATGTATCATTTCAGCCCTTCTTTAGAGTATTTGGCAAGAAAGAAATAATCGTATTTTTGGTGAGAAAGGAGAAGCTCGTTGGGGTGAATTGTGGGATAGAATTAGACTTTTTGCTCCTCTTTGGGCTTCAATTTCAAAGGATTTTCAAGATTTTTCGTTCTTCTTTATACATCTAAATAGGGAAGGTGTTTTGGCTTAACATTGTATAGTTTATCTTTTTCGGGTCAAGGGAAGATTTATTTTGTATAGAATTGCTACTTCCTTACTTTTCGGCCTCCATGGATATCTAATTCACTAATGTAACTTTTTTTACTTCAATATAATTTCTCAATTTCTTATTAAAAACAAAAAAGGACAAAAGGATGCTCTTTTTTAAAAAAATAAAAATCAATTATTATGCTAAATTCTTGTTTTACCCTTTTCCGTTAGTATCAAAATTGACAAAATCTGTTAGTTGATGAAAATTAGGAAACTCTAGGGAGTTTTTTGATGAATTTGATAAAGTGTCATTATGAGTGATATTAAGACAAACCTGAAGAGTATTTATTCATATTAACCTATCAAAAAGTAAATAAACAAACGAATAAAGAATAGAACATCACAACTATCGACTAACATGGAGAAAAGAAATTCAATATGAGTCAGCTAGGTGTTTCACCACCCCACCCCTTCCCCAAAAAAAATAAAATAAAATAAAAAAGGGCAGTGATATATGTCAAATAGTATTACAGTGACACTACTTGTACCTGTGCAATGTGTAAAGGTTGCGAACACTCCTATCAGCTTCTGGCGACAAATATTTTCCATTCTCTCGATCAAGGTCAAGTTGCATAGGGAACTCATAACGATCATTAATCTACAAAATAGGAGAGTAAAGAAGTTTATCATTTACACCCCAAAAAAATGATAGAATAAAACTTTGTACCCAAGAAGGAATCCACCTCTCAAAACAACAAAAGAGAAAATGCAATTTAAATTTTAGTCAACTAAAACCAAAAGGAGATAAGCATTACGTATATTAACCTATGACATGCTTTTGTTCTTAAACCATATTTCGACATTATTTAATATTTATTCTTATCCAGAATCATGTAATAGGAAAATTTTGGGTAAAACAGAAATTAAAAAAAAGAAACAGATTTTTTTTTCTCTCGATGATGATATAGGTCTTTCATGTACATGCAAGAAATACGTTTACTAATTTCAATAGTTGACCCTGGGATAATAAATCAACTCCTTATTTTAGGTTCAAGTTAAAAAATTCCTTTACAAAAATCATAAGCAGATGATCTTAGATGAAATTCTGAATATATAGACTTGGATAAAAGCAAAAACAGTTTTAAAAGTAAGAAAATGGTAGAGTATTTGTTTATCTCCTAACTAGAGTGTTATGTGTAAAAAGGATTCAAAAGTACAGATCATTTATTCCTTCGTTGTCCAATTGCTTTTAAAAATAAAAAATAAAGAAGCTTGAATTAATTTAATTGTTCCACAATCATGTGTTGCTTTCTTTGTTGAACATCATTTAGGTTTTGCAGGAGCAACAGCTAAAGATTCGATGGAGATGTTATCTTTTGGATGCTTTTTGGGTTATTTGGTGTGAAATAGATAGAATGATTTTTTATGATGCTTTAGAAGAGGACGTCTAGATGTTATGGGGGAAGATTCAAGTCTTGGCTTCATTGCAAGCTTAAAGTTTTTTTTTAATAAGAAACTATATTTTGTATTAGAGAAAAAAATGTGAAAAGGAGGTCAAGCAGTCCATAAGATAAACACAAGCATGACCAAAAATAATAAAAAAGAAATATCAATCAGCCCCATAAGAACAGACCAGTTCAACAAGAATAGCCCAGAACTCCCTGCCAATTTAAATTAATAAAAAAGAAAGAAGTATCACTAAACTCTTGACACTGAAGCCCGAAGAGAAACTAAGAGTCAAACTTTATCCCACAAGAAGAAAATGTCTTCCTCTATCTTATCTTCAAACAACCTTTTGTTCCTACCAGTGCAAATAACCCAAAACACTGCCATAACAACACACTTGCATAGCACTTTAGCTTTTTTGCTTTTGCCAAAAGCATCCAGGAACTATGAGAAGAAACATTTGCAGGATACTAAAATGACCCAAGAAGTCTTTGCTGAATGAGTTAATTTGAACCATAAACCCAATGCTACCGGACAGTTAAGAAATAGATGGTCTAAGTTTTCCACACTAACTTTACACATAACACACCTAGAGGGATTTAAGTACAAATTAGGGAATCTTATCTGAATAACTTCACCCATGTTGATTCTATCTTGTGCCAAGGCCCGAGCAAAATTTTGAACCTTAGAAGGAACTTTAGCTTTCCAAATAGTATTAGCTGGCAAAAAATTAAAGAAAGCTGGATTATCAATCATCCAAGAGAAGAAAGATTTACATAAGGAGCAGCCTGAGGAATCTAACTTCCCAACCCTTTAATCTTCTTTGGATTCATTTATGGAAACACTGTCTACCATAGCCAAAAGATGCCAGAGATCCAGAATGTCTCTCTAATTTAAGTTCCTCAAGAAGTCAAAGTTCCAACTCCTTGCGAGCTTAGGTTGCAGAAGAATTTCAACGGACTTCTTTTCTTTTTCTATTCTAAAGGATTGCAAAATAATTGCATTTTGATGTTCCTTGATTGGACATGCTTGTTTGATTTATCTGTTTTCTCTCTTTTGTTGTGGACCTCAGGTTCACTTAATGCTTTTTGTACTTTCTTCCTTTTTAAGGATGTTATTTTCTTGAAAGCAAAAGGCAATTAAGCTTTTTAGCAAAGTAATTGTTGAACAGACTTAATAGCTAAAAATTTAAAAATAATAATAATAACTCCTTTAAACAAAAAAAAAAAAAAAAGCAAAATCAAACAATGCCCAACACAATCTACCCCTTAAAAATTTCTTGAACTAAACCATATGCCTCATACCAAGATGTTTTTATTATGCATCAAAATAATTGAAAGAGAAAATGTGACCATATGACACGTCAGAATACTATGAAGAAATTTTACAACCAAAGGATGAAAATTGGATATCTGACTACCGACCTTCACCATAGTGTCCCGCATAAAATCATACTCAAATCGTTTCAGCTGAAGTTGAAGGACAGGTGGGAAGTCTATGAACAACACACCCTTCTTAGCATCCTGAACAGTTTTAAGACATTCAAGAATCAAAATACAGTTAACTGACTAAAGAAATCCATGAAGATTCATATTTTGTCAAAACGACTGCTTTCAAACAACAAGCACTGTAAGGATACAATGAAACTGACAAATATATTCAATTTTTAACAGCAAAATATTTTTCTCCAACTGAAAACAAATAGTCATGATCCATATTTCGTGCCAATCAATATTAAAGCCTCTATAGGTGCCTCTAATCAATCTATTTATCATCCAAATTTGTTTTGGAAATGAAATAGCAAAATTAAAATCACGCAAAACAACAAAAACTCGATTTGTTTGATGTGAAAAAATGAGGGGCAAACGCTTTTGTTATAAATTGATACAAAAACTTTCAAAATTCAGGAAATGAATCAGAAACAATTCATGTATTTTTTTGTGACATGTGAATCTAAGTTAAATTTACAAATAAAAAATAAAAATTCAGGTAATATTCAAACATTCATTTAATATATCGTAACCTTTTTTGTATGCTAATTCACGCCTTTTTTCTGATAATCCATAAATCTATCTACCCTTCCCTTATTCATGCCTTATTCAATAGATTTTTTTCTTTGACAGTTTATTTCCACCTATTTACGCTAATTCATTACTTTTTAACAAAAAATGCAAGATACGTAAGTTTATAACCAGTTTAATCTTTGATTGAATTAAAAATCAACTTACCTAATGTTTACCACAAATCACCTCGTATGCTCAAATATTTAAAGTTTGACTTCTACATTCCATGAGACAATTTCAGCAATACAACAACATAATCAAAATGGAAAAGAAAATTATATTTTCAATATACACATAATTTTACATTTTATCATTTTCAATAATAAAATCATTTATGGGAAGACAAACACAGCCTATAAAGCGTCAAAATTATAGAACCAGAACAACCAAACAATAAAAAAGTGCAGCTCCTACCTGCAGTCCATATTGTTCAGCATGATACTTGTTATCACCTTCAAGACGTTCAACTTCCACATATTTATCAAAAGAAGCATAAACATCACGGCAGCCTTTGACATCGAGCTGAAGATCTGCCACAAAAATATATGTAAATCAGCAAAAAGGAACAAGGGAGGAATTATAACGACCTAAATCAGAAATTTCAAAAAGATACCATAAAATGACTCCTTTCTTGTTGATTTATAATCCACGTTGATACATTCAATGTAGTTCATATGGTGTCCTTCAAATAACTGTTGTATAGTGCCCTCTACAACTGTTCCCTGGAAATAGGTATAAATAATGCCAATTTTTAAATTGGATTCCACTTGAAAAAAAATGGGGAACTCGGGTAAACAATAGATGTCAAGTTTATCACCTTCATTTTGTCTTCAAGTTTTTCACACAGAACTCTATTAAGTTCTTGTACATCATGTTGCATGAATGAATCATATGTGTCCCATCCAAAAGACTTGGTCAGTTCTTTTGTTGCAACACTACTGTCACTGTACTGGAGCTTGTAAAATAAACTTTGCAGAGCCAGAGGAATGCTTCCAGATGGCATATCATTCTCAGTTGTTGGCATGTGATACACAGCCTGAAAATAATATTTGATTATTTTTCAATGTAATTCCAGTTAGACAAGCCAAAATGAGTTTGAAGGAAAATTAACCAGGGGAGCTAACCTTCCGGAAATAAGGAATGTGAAACAGTGTCTGTAGAAGAGAGTTCATGTAACATGTGGCCCCTTGATTCTTAAGTCCAACAAAACCAGTCTCCTTTTTCGAGTCATATGTCCAGTAATCAACAACCCTACGAACAATAACCTCAGCCTCAACTATCAGAGTATCATTCACTAGATATCCTCTATTAGGATCATAGAGTTCACCAAGGGGCATAAAGGATGTGAAACCCCAATCACTTTCTCGTGCATTGAACTGGTGTTGTGTATCTGTAACATTGAAATAGATAAAATTATCACAATTTTCAGAAGACGGCTGAGCATAAAGCTATTCATGTCTTTTGTTAACCATGTTACCATCTTGTTGGGTAAACTATAACCATTAAAAATATCATTTATACAAGTCACAGTGGCCTAAAATTGGATAGTTAAGTAAACAGATAAACCAAACTTGAATAAATGGCCACAGCAAAATCATTTTAAATAAAAATTTAAAAAAAAAAAAAAAAAGTTTAGGGAATGCCTAAGGCAGATAACAATAGCAACCCATGTTTAAATCTCAGACGGCGCATGTGAGACAAGCAATTTTTTATCCATAGGAATATTAAATTCAGAGGTCTCAATGTTAACATGAGTTATTCCCATAGAGTAGTAGATCAACATTAAGACATCTCATACTAAGAGCACGTTTGTTTGGGCTCCTCTATTAGCCAAAAGAGCTTTTTTAATGTTAAAAGTTCTTCTAAGTTTTCATTATGTCATTTGTGCCACCCAAAAAGACCTTTTAGATGATTCAAAAAATTGTTTTATGGCTTCTACGAGAAGCCCCAAACTAAGGCTTTTGAGGTAAGCTCTTTTTGAGCCTTCTAATAGTTGTAAAATATCAAGTATACCCTCTCCATTGTTTTAAAAGATTTAACATTAATATGTACTCTTATATTTATCCAACCAACACCTTTTTAATAAAAGCTCTATTTTTACAAGGCCTACTCCAATAACATCTAGTTCTATAAGCTCTATTTGAATAAGTCCAAAAAAAAAACCCTAAGCTGATATTTCATAATTAAACAAATTGAACAAAGGTAAACAATATTTAAAGTCAAAGAAAAATACATAATTCCAATATCATACAAAGTATAACTGTATTCAGTGAAAAGGAAAGATAATACTAGAAGAACTCCCAAAGGGAGCTCCCACAAATGTACATAATAGCCTTATTTCCCCTAACATGGGTTTCAAGTATCTGCTCAAGAAAGACTAAAGAGGAGGGGGGGATGTCAAAAATTTAGTGTATAAAAATTACACACCCCATAACCCTTTTTTTTCTGGTTATCAAAAAAATATAGACAAGTGGCTTAATTTAGCATCTTTGAGCAAAAGGGGTACCAAAATTCTAAGGGGGGAAATGACAATAACCCCCCAGTTAAATTTGAAGAAAACACTTAGCCCCACACTTTTATTAAACTAACACTTACCC
>JANLJB010005074.1:6390-28306 GCA_026212285.1 Bursera cuneata
AAATATATTTTTATTCGAATAAAAAATATTAATCCAACCAAACCCATACAATTTTGAATCCAACCCAACCCATAAAATTATGATTTGCAATAGCGTAACCCAAACCAAAATATGGTTGTCGATTGGCCTGCACACCCCACGAAACCCTATTATTGTTGCATTTTAAAAGGAATGAATGTTCACTCTTGCAAAAGCGTAAAGCATTGAACACAAATGAAACAGTTGCTTAATCTAAATATGGGATCACTTTGTAAATATCAAGGAACAATTTTACATATCAATGGACAACGTAGACAAGATCATTCATCAAACCAAACTGACTCTTTTATTTCCCCATTACAATTATCAAAACCCACCCATACTTCATCCTCATGTTTTTCTCCAGCCTAAAATCAGAAGTTGGGACCAGCTGCAAGGATCTCCTCAGTCAGCTTGTTGTCCTTGCCAATCTTGTAATTAGTGAACGTCTCAAAGTTCCTCTTAAACAGGCCACCCAGCTTCAGCAGTGTATCCTTGTATGCCTTCTTTTCTGACCACTGCAACCCAAGCAACAGAAACATCAGCAAATTGCTTCAACCAGAATTAGTTAATAAAAAGAAGTAAAAATATCTTTAAGAAAAAGCTAACAAACCGTGTTCACTGGATCCAGGATTCCTGAAGGAACTCCCTCAATCTCGGTAGGGATTTCAAGCCCAAACACCTCAGTTTTCTTGTAATTTGCCTTCAAAAGGCTTCCAGAGTGAATGGCATCAATGATTTTCCTGGTATATGCCAACTTGATACGACTCCCAGAACCGTAGCTGCAAGAAACAAAAGACCGTTTCATTCCAACTTTTCTAACAAAATGAGGGAACGTACTTTCTAAATGTGAATTAATATTCTTCAATACATACCTTCCACCAGACCAGCCAGTGTTGACAAGCCATCCTGTAGCACCATGCTTCTGCATCTTCTCAGCCAACATGGCCGCATACTTGGTAGGGTGCAACATTATAAATGCTGCACCAAAGCAAGCTGAGAATGTTGCTGTTGGTTCCTTAATACCATCCTCTGTGCCAGCCACCTATAATTATATGATCAATTTTAGTCAGCAAAATGCAACAAAACATTAGCTAAGCTGTATCCTTACATAAATCCTCTGTACTACACTAAAAAAGGCAAAAATGGCACCAATTGTATAATTACAATATGGCCTTATTGACCACACCATTGTTATTTGAATTACCGTAATAGTTTAATAACAGGGCATAATACCAGAGCAGTGTAGCCACTGATGAAATGGTACATGGTCTGTGCCAGGCTCAGCTTGCTCACAGGTGGGAGTACACCAAATGCATCGCAAGCCAAAAGGATGACATTCTTTGGATGTGGACCAACACATGGTATCTTTGCATTAGGGATGTACCCAATGGGGTAGGCTGCACGAGTGTTCTCTGCAATAACAAGAAAAACAGCCATAACATAAAAAAATTTCCAATTCAAATAGCCTTTGTAAGTATATCAAGTCCAAACAACATTACATGACAAATACTTTGAGTGATTGAATTCAGACCAATCAAAATTTTTACTTTCATTTTTTATCATTTTACATGTCTAATCCCTCTATATGGTTTAAATTAATAGTATTTATATATTAGATGATGTAAGATTGAATTAAATTACTAAATGTGAATCAATCCGGGTGTACGCTTAGGATGACTTCAGAACATTGCAATTAGATTAATCATGATATAATTATTTAGATAATGCAAGAACAAACTGAAGTACCATGTATTGATAAGGTCAACTGTACCACAGGGTGACTAAGTCATAAACCCACAATCTTTCTTATCCCAGAATGCAATCAAATATAATTTTTATAAATACAAAAATTTCAAAAGATTGAGTATTACCTGTAACTGATTTGTCAGAGTAATCCACTTCCCTAGTATGCTCATCAAACACCACATTTTCCAACACTGGCAATCACAATCAGTTGCATTATTTTCATGTCTCATGAAATCCCAAAACCAAAAACATACATTAAAAAACTAAGCATCATCACCCTTTCTACACTTGATTCTTTTCTAATATCAAATACTAAAAGTACTGAAGTCAAAAGAGAATTAAAAAAAATACCAGCGCCGAACTTGATGGCATTCCAGATATCAGGCTCCTTCTCTCTTGAAAGATCAATGCACTTGGCATAGCAACCACCTTCAATATTTGAGACACCATTCTCAGTCCAACAGTGTTCATCATCTCCAATTAGATACCTATTGTGATCAGTAGACAGAGTAGTCTTCCCGGTACCTAAGATTAAGATTATTGAAACAAACTCATCAATAACAATGAAAAAACCATGAAAACAGTAAATGGCACACAGCCGAATTCACATCAAAACACTTATAAGGTGTTAAGGACGGAGTAAGAAGGCACGTATCGTTTGGCACAGTTTGGCACCAGATCACATCCACAATCTGATGATACTATACCTGACAATCCAAAGAAGAGGGCAACATCTCCAGCTTTTCCCATATTGCAGCCAGAATGTAGGGAGAGAATTTGACGTTTAGGCATGAGATAATGCATAACACTGAAAAGACCCTTCTTCATTTCCCCGGCGTACTGAGTGCCGAGGATGACCATTTCCCTCCTAGCAAGATTAAGGTCTATGCTAGTAGAGGATGTCATGTAGTGAGTATAACGATTACACGGGAACTGTCCAGCATTGTAAATAGTGAAGTCCGGAGTACCGAAAATCTCCAGCTCTTCAGGAGTGGGTCGGATACACCTGCCACCCACCCAGTTATCCAATTGTACACTAAGCTAATTTACCATTGCACATTGTTTAACCACTTTCCTCCGTCTATGTAGGGATGATAAAACTCAAGACAGGATAATAATAACAATAACATTAACATTATGTCAACGATCAAGGAGACTTATCTGGCAGGGCTAAGGGATTAAGACCTTTGGAAATAAAACAAATGATTATTGTTAGTTTCACTTACATGTTATGCATGAACAAAGAATGGTATGCTCTGGCAGAAACAATTCTGACTTTGATTCTGTTCTGTGGATCCCAGTTCAAGAATTGATCATTCACATACACCTGAAAATCATTCAAAGTACCTACACATCATGCACATGGTTCTATCCAACTACAGAATTAAATCCAAAGCCAATAAAGAATCTATATGAACAATTTTTAAAGCTTAAAAATTTAAATCAAACTTCTCATCCCTGATATGAGCAGCCCTCTAGTACAATTCTAAGAAATTCAGTTAACATAACTAATTAGCATCCATTTACATGGACCAATTAACAGCAGAACTATGTAGGACTAGTATGGTTGAATAATATCATATGTAGGGTCAGTCTAGTAAATCTACTGAGGTGTAGACCAGTAAATTACTAATAGGCTAAAACCACGACAAAATTGCTTCTCCCAAGGATGAGGGCCGTAAGCCAACTTGGAGAAGAAGACGAAAAAGATTCCACCACTCCCATATCACCGTCACCAAAAGGCTACCTTCCTCCTTTTTTTCTCTCTCTATTTCATTGTTTTACAACCCATTTTTGGATGTGTAAAGTCGCGTCACGAAAGTATGGGTTTAAAATTGAATAGAATAATGGTCCCCTTCTTAAAAATTATTTAACCTCCTCCCTTACAATCCAATGTATCCTAAAAACACGAAATAGAAATAAGAAAAAGGTATTGGGTTCTTTTGGTCAACTATATGGTACACTTCCATGTCCTAAATGATTTTGACTAGTTTTGCCTATAACTTTTTTTTGGGGGGGGATATATTTACTTCTAAAAATGAAAGAAATCCTCGTATATAATAAGCAAGGGCGAAAAATATAAGAAAGGTCTTAAAAAAAATTTAATGTCAATAATGTAAAGTAGTCTAGTTGTTGTCTTGAAACCTCGTTGACCAAGGTCTCCCCACATGACTATAAATAGAGGAAGTGCTCCAATTTCGGAACTTAGCCCCTAGTTTTCTTTGATTTATTTTTTGTTTTTGAAAAAACCTCAGCTTATCGGGTTAGTACTGTGTCCCAAATATTAAATAAATCAAGAAAAAGGACAAAACATTAGAAAATTACTTTGTCCAAAGAATTCAAGTAATCAACAGCTCTTTCTCTGTTAACCAGGAATGTGTGCTCGTCCATTTCAATGTTAGGTGAACCCCTGCGAATGTACAAATGTACAAATCATAGAAGTCAGTTCCACTTTTAATTTATAAAGAGATATCAAAGCAAGCACAAATATACCATTAATAATAAAAAATAGTTTTTATTTTTTATTTTATTTTTAGAGGCCACAAGGCCAAATAAAGGTAAAAAGATAAAACAGGCACTTACTTTCCCCACCAAAGCTCATCTTCAGTTGTTTCATCCCTGACGACGCGCTTGTCTCTTGGAGAGCGGCCAGTCTTGGCTCCAGAGAGGGTTGCTAACGCTCCACTTGAAGTGATAAACGACCCTTTCTCGTACTTAATGGCCTGCTCATACAGCTCTGCACCAAGATCATCATCAAAACCCAAAACATAATATGTTTATGATACGAAAATAACCAACTAATTAGAACAGCGATTCTTTCACTTTTGGGCATATATGAGAAATTCAACCTGCAGGGGAGAGGTTGTAGAGGATATGGGTGAACTTCAAGGAACTGTCACTGACGCTGATTGTTGGCGTGAAATAGTGTTGCACGACGGTGGCATGCTTCGGGGTCTCGGCGTTTCTGGCTGGATCTCCTCTCACCAAATTTGGCCCTGTTTCTCTTGTCAGTGACGCCAAAGATGCACTGTTTAACAAACAAACAAAAAATAAACAGTGAGAAAACAAAATCAATGAAATTGTTTCCTATATTATTTTTTAGACATTATTCGTAAAGCTTTATTTACTTTCTCGTGGAAACTTTGCAGGAAACTACAAGTTACGTTTTTAGTCCAGCCATAGCATGATTATACTGTTTCATGAAACGAGAACACGGTGACTATGAACAGCAAGTGATAATATTAATAATATAGACAGAAAAGGTTAACCACCCCTCTATGTCCCACCAAATGACGAGATTGCCCTTGCAAACGTAAGGACCTTACATCAAGGTGGGTCCCACCAGATATGCAGGGTGGTATTTCCGACCACAGAAAAAAATATTATTCCATCAGATTCTGCGGACCAAGGCAAAGGCTGCAACAACCATTACGTATTCCCGCATCTTAGACTTAAACCATGTCGTTTCTCGACTGGCACTTGCCACAAATAAATGTCATGTAGGCCCCAACGTTCATCATAATCGTCATCCTGTATTTTATCACCGTTCACCACCCAAACTGATTGGGTCCCACTATCGCCACTATCCTAGGGGTCCCACTTTCAGGTAATGTTTTACATCTTACGACTCTTGACGTGTTTTAATTTATAATTATAATCATATTTTAAGATGAGTTGCGTGTGTAAATGAACCTGATGGACTGGAGCTGCTGTTGCTGGCGTTCCTCCTCAGAAATAGTGGCGAAAGCACCCTGAAAATGGGTCCCCTGAATAGGGGTGGTGGGAGTAGATCTCTTCTTCTGAAGAGAGTGAAGCTCGTCAATAGTCTGGGCCCTCACTGGAGGCGTACTGTCGTCATGACAGATTCCACTCTGTCTCTTCTGTGACGACGTCGTCTGGATCTTCGGCAACCCCTTCCTAGCGGTTCCGCTCCCAAAGCTGAATTCTCCGCTACCGTTCGCTGCCATGTCTCTCTTCCCTGCAAAACAGCACAAAAGGGTACATAATAATTAATACTTAGTATCATCGTAGATTATGAGCAAAATCATCGTTAAAAAAAAAATGTATGGCTTGTTAAGCTTCAGCTTGTTTGCATAACATAAGCTTCAATGACATGCAACGAAACATAAGAGAATCGTATTGACTTGTAAACGAGCAATAAAGAAAGAAAGAAAACAAGAGAGGGAGAGTGGACCAGATATTGCGAACTTCAAACGAAAATGAAGAAAGAAAAGCGAAAGGCTAAATGGAAATGAAGGAGAAATAAAGAGAGGGCTCGATCATCCAACTGTGTTTGTGTAGGGAGAAATGCAAAGCAAGCTAAGAAACTGATGCGAAATGGAAGCACCCGATGCCGCTATTTAAAGGGTTGTGGCCACGAGTTAACCAGAGTTTAACCAGAGTGAGGGCTAACCATGGTTAGATTTTATCCCTCATGGTCAAGCGCTTAAAAGGAGAAAAATTCCAAAATTCATTGAATTAGAGAAAATAGAGAGTGAGTGTATTCAGATAAACCCTCGAAATTCAAGTGGTCCCCACGCGCAGTGTACTTGCTTGTTTACTATCTAAGTACTCGTTTTTTTCTTAAATAAGGTAGGACATGTTTGGTTACGGTTTTTTATTGACAGTATGAGCAAGACCAAATCGAGTCATTGGATGGTTCATTTAGGCCCGTGAAATCAACAAAATTTCGGATATAAATATAATTCTATTATTTTTTAACGGTATTTTTAGTCCTATTTATTTTTATAAAATATATATATTTACAATGAAATGAGTAATTAAATAAATTTTATGTATTTTCTAAACAATGTTTTCCAAAATAATAACTACGATGCATCTTTAAATTGTATGATAAATCATGAAATTAAACATTATACAATAAGTTTTGTTTTATCTGAATTATGAAAATCAATATTAGTTTTAAAAAACATGAACGACAGTCTTTTCCGAGAACGAGATGAAGAAGACTTTAACATTCTTAAATTTATGATTTTAAACGTTCATTGTTTGTTCACAAAACAAACAAGTCCTTCCAAAAATCAACCTGATTGGTGGAGACCATCTTGCACATAGTTAGTCTCACGCCCAGCAGAACATTTCCTCCAATGCAAATACAAAGACACGCGAACCGCAAACAACGTAGCCCGCACACGTGTAGAACTGGATTTGAAACATTATCACAACCAAACCGTTTAGCTACCTGTACGTGAAAAATAAATTGAATTAAATTTAAATTCATACTTCAGTTCCGGAATTAGCTCGAAGTTTTGGTCAGAATCTCAATTATCATATTCTTGCGGTTGTAAAGTCTGAGATAAAAGTGGACGTTAATGGGGTTTTGTTAAATGTACTCGTATGCACACACTCTTATTATGAATATATAAATCGAAGTGGAGATTGGTAAAGTTACTCGGCGTCTAGTCGCCACACGCTGATATATTGAGACACGGGCCCTACTGCTTTCATTAGACGATCCTGATTAATTAGTAACTTTCATTATTATTGAGCAGTGCACCTATGTTTTTATAGCCTTGGAATGAAATATAACTATGAGGCGAAAGATCTACACAACCCCTATGAGATAGATTAAATAACGCTATCACCCTCTTTAGGATAATAACATAAATATCCCAAATTACACAATCATTAAAAATAAAATATTAATTACATACTTTTACTATCCAACTCATACAACCTACTTAATAACAAGTTATTAGATAGATGGTTAGCGCTTTATTTATTAAAAAGACATATTTTTATTTTTATACACTTAATAAATTTATATCTCTATTAAGCTTATATGAGTTAGATTGTAGAAGAAAATTTAAGAGATATAGTTTTCCTTTATTGTGAGATATATTTTTTACATAACTATAAAATTAAAAGTCTCTTAAAAGGTTTTTTAGAGAATAAATTAAAATTCCATTCATAAAAAGTATTTGATGACATGTAAAATTAGTTTTAAGAAATAACACTCTTTCTGTTTGTTCTTTTATAAATTTAAAAAAACGGATCCTTCGTTATGAATTGGTAAAGTTTATTGTTAAGATAATCAAGTTGTCAATTATTGTGATTGCCATAGTGAAAGAACTTAACCTGATTATAGAAGTTGTGGAGCACCACCAATGTGTAGTACTCGTCTTGAATGTTTAAACGTTTATGCACTATAAATTATGAGGATAAAACTTGGCTATACCCACAAAGTTGGAATTAGTAATATAAACACCCCAACTTGCATAGGGCGCATACAAAAATGCACAATGTAAGGGTATCTTGGTCAATTTGCATACAAAAATGAAATATGACACTAAAAAAAATAGTTTATCCCAACAACCTTTGTGTCTACTAACTATTGATTCACTCAATGGATAACAATTCACTTAACGGATAGTATTAATAGTTCATGTTAACGATTTTAACGGATAAGTAACAGATAGGATTAACAGGATTAATGAGTGAATATGTTTGGCTATATAAATCTAAAGATTATTGATATTGACTATTTTTTCTTAGCGTCCTCCAAATCTTGCTATTTTTTACACTTTCTAAATAAAATATTCAACAAAAAATCTTTACAAAAATTAAATAAATTAAAATCAAAGCATTTTTTTTTTTTTTGTCTCTCCTCCCATTTTCTTCCTCGACCTAAAATTGAAACAATTAAAGCCCCAAAACTCAACTAGCATCCCCAAACTGGAATTAGCAACTACCAAATTTTAACTCACCCTCTGATTTCTCTCATCTAATTGCTCTCAAATAAGTAAAATCAAAAGATGAATAATAAGTAAGAAATCGTTAAACCCTTGCTTCACAACGTTTGGAAGGAATTGTTGTTATAGTGTAGGCTTTACCATATCATTCAACCTACCAGCAACAGCAATGCCTATCGAGGAAACAAGCTAATGAAGTATGGGAGAAAGCAGTAATGATAGTTGCTAACAAGTTAAAGGGGATTAAGCCTTATATGAGGACACTTCCACCACACAGCCAGGAAGGACCTGCATGAGCCACCAATTATTGAGGGCTTGGTTCCTAAACATAAAACGGTTTACAAGCTAAGAGACCAAGCATCATATAAGTACTTCCACTTAGGTTCTCCTGTCCGATGTGGAATCTCAATACATTGCAAAGACGAAGGTGATGAGGAAGATTTAATTTCTTGGTTTGAGGAAGAAATCATTGGTTGTTGACTTAGGTTACGGAGAAGGTGAGGAGGAAGAAGATGGCCTTGTGGAGGAGTATCGTTTCTTTAATTCAGTCATTAATGTTAATTAGGAATTAATTTATCTTCAAAAAAGATATCAAACTTACATTAAAATAATTAAAACTCGGCATTTATTGAATTCCGTTAACATTTAGAAGAGTAGAGAAAATCTGAAAAAGTTTTATTTATTTGTTTATGTATTATATTATAATAAATTTATATTTATAAATTATATAATAACGGTTGGATTAATCAGGTTTTAAATTTTTTATTATTATAAGTTAATAGTAATTCATATTTTGTTGTTTTAGAATAAGACAGACAGGGGTAGAAAGGACTTTGTACAGTCAACAGATTTTGTAACAGCCATGAGAAATTTGGGGGTGTTTATGTCACTAATTCGAACTTAAGGGGCAGTAAAGGGAAACCTAGGGGGTGTCTGTGAGATTTGCTTCGTCTTTCGTTTAAATAGTTTATATACAATTCTGAGTCTTATCGGGTGGGGTTGTCTATCGAGGATGATTGAACTGTCACCACTAATACAAATAAATATCGGGTGGGATCTTCACGTGAATACGTGATGAATGATATCAATGCCATTATAGATTTTGATTACAAAGCAACCATCACATCATTTTCTTATTATTTTTTCTTGTTTATGTATAATTCTTTTTAATTTGCCTGACCACATTGGGAAAGGATGATGGCCAAAATAATTTTGGTCAATATATATTTTCTCCTTTCATACTTGATGCTTACGTTTACATCCAAATCATGTGAACTTGTTGGAAAATTACAACATATAATCAAAATAAATAGTGTCTTTTAAAAAATAATTAATAATATCAATTTATATAAATTATTTAACTCTAATATAATAAAATATCCTACAATCTAAATATTACTGTACATCGATATATTGGTACATAAGAGAAAGATATTTAAATCGTTTTATATATAAGTAATAGATAAATTATATAAATTATAAGAGTTGGTTATTTTTCAAATCCTTCATTTAATATTGAATAGTTCTTATAATTCCCTAACTTCTTTTAGTGAATTTGATTTACATAGATTGTGTTTTTGTTAAGGGTATTTATAATAAAAAGTTACATATATAATGCAATTGGCAGTATATTATTATCAACTATTATTTTTATTAATTTACTCTTAATTTTATATAAAAAGACAAGTTATGCTAGCAGGTAATAATTTTGTTTTATTATTTTAAAAAATAAATAATATTATATATACAACAAAGTAATATAACTGTACTCATACAAATTCACATGATACAAATTCGTTTAGGGGCTAAAAATAAAAATTAATAGAATATCTTTTAATAAATAATATGGTAGTCATTCATTTAATGATCTTGTGTTATATTAAATTGTATATAGATAAAAATTATAGTTAAAATATATGTGTCTGGCTTTTAAAAAATATTTTAAATATTAAAGTAACATTTTATTATTATTATTATTTAATTTTATACTCTTATAATATATGTATTAAAAACTATAAAAAAAATTATTATAATAAATTATAACCTGTCAATCCTAGTGAATATAATACTTTTAGTAATCATATAATAAATTACTTATCATCAAATAGATCTATAATGTTATAAAATGAAAATTTATAAAATCTTTGTATAAAAACTTGGGTAAGAACGTAGACTTGACAAGGTAAATGATCACGTGAAGAGTTAAATCTGGAACGTTCGTTTGGCATATAAGGGAATAAGGTTCGCAGTAACACGCACTCGTTAGCAGGATAAGACGGAACGGAACGAAAGATACATCTTTCAACGATGACAGCTTTGAATCATAAAGTGTCCGTGTCAGCCGTTATCTTCCGGTCATCGATCCAAGTGAGGTCGCCAAATCTTGCGCCACGTCATCTGTCCTTTTAGAAAGCTATCCGAGGTTTAAGCCTCCAGATGTTGAAATCTCCTCGCGGACATAACTTTTATTATTATATTGTTATTTGCAGGATGATATATTTTAATAAATATGGTCCATGACTCCGTGCCACTGACTATTATTCTATGCTGATGACTGTGGGCCGACACCATCAGAGAACGCTACAGCCCACGGGGGACCAAACTGACCATTTTATTTTCTATTTTCGCAAAATTTATTCGGAGTGCGTATGGTCAAGTCAATTGGAATCATTAAATGGAGTTCATTAATCTATATTTGAAATTTTTGATCATAGAGAGAAAAATTTCTGCTTTTATTTTTTGGGAATAATGATTTGTACAATTATTAATTTTTTTAATAAATTTAAGGACCATTTAATCAAATTATAATTTTTTCTTTTTTGCGGACTATTAAAATCCTGGCCACATGGATCGATGTCACGATCCATTAAATTGGTTTGAATTTATCTGGTAAATGGTTCGTATCCATTCTCAATGGTGGGGGCTAAACAACCTGACAAGATTCGCCATTCTTCCTTCCAAATCCCAAACCAAAAAGCTCTTAAAATAATAAGCAAAAAACACGAGCATTCCAGTCATCTCCGGTCAATCTTGATAGACAAAGCACAAAATAGTAATAAATAATTTCATTATTTTGCTTGCAAAAATCTTACATCTAATCATCATCACAGTTGAGAGAGAGAACAAGTTCTCAAGAATATTTCGCGAGATCATCAATTACGATATGAGCACCAATGGAAAAGTGAACAAAGCCAACGACTTGTAGTATAATTTAGACCAAAAGTTGCCTAAAATTCTTCTCCACTTTGAATATGAAGTGCATGTGATGGAAAGCTCGTTGAGACATAGTAGATTGTGCTTGGTGGGATGGGAAGGCCAGGACACGGAAGTTTAGTGCTCTTGAATTGCTTCAAGGAAAACTATGGGAGCCACCGACGATGGTGGATAGGAAACACTAGACTGGGCTAGAGGCAGATATGAGAATCTATATCTCAAATTTGCTGCTCTTTTGTGGCAACAGTGATCGGGACATGCAAACAGCTGTCAAATATAAAGGTTAAAACTTCGAAGTTACACTTGATCCACTCACATGAGAGCAATCTAAAACCAATCAAAATCAAGAAAAAAAATTCATAAATATTAATGGAAAATTAGTTGTGAACCTCAAAAAAAAAAAAAAAAAAAACCCAAAATTATGAGGGAGATTTTGAAATACAATCATCTTTAAAAATATAAATGTCATATGCACTAATCGACAAACCAATAATTTTATAGCCCAAAGTCCGTTGAGTAGTAGTCATTATATTTTTCAAAAATTTAATATAATTTTAATTATTTTTAAACTAACAAAAAAAAGTTAATGGACAATCTTAAAAAAAAAAATCAGATGAATAGTTGATGGTATAAAGAAAGAAAAGAATTGCAAGAGTTGGTATTGACTGTTGAGAGAATTTATGGAGAAATGGGTAAAAAAGGTTTTTTTTTAAGAGAGAAGATACAAACCGGGGGAGGGGATATGTGGTAGAGGCTGAATGACAAAGGCGTTTGAGCAGTAATGATTCTGGTGGTGATGACAATGATGGGTCCTTGGGAAGATTGCATGGTGAGTGGAGGTGAGGTATGGCCAGGATTTGGTTGGATTGGGGGGAGGTGGCTACTGGCTACCCTTTCTTGGAGAAAACAATACAATATGGGGGTGGTGGGGGAGTTCCAAACTTGGTGGAATTGATCCATTTTCGTATTAATATCTATTGTTTATATGGATTCGGACTCACATACACTAAGTTGATAGATACGTATTTCAGCATTTTCTGTTTCTGGGTCATTTCTGGTTGATTGAATTGATGGTTAGATTAATTTTGGACTACTCAATTATTGTGTTAATAATAAAATTGTTATTTATAACACTAATAAAGGAGGAAATTGTCATTTTTCCTAGTGAGAATCATTTTAGAAGCGGATATTTATTCATTAATCTTACCTTCCAAACTTATATTGGAAGCCTTCTTAAAGGTTTAAAACTACACTTAACAAAGAGGATAATTTTTTAAATTTGATTTCAGTACTTATTTGTAAAATAATGATATTCATTTTAAAATAATAAATTGCCCTTTCAGCCAAGTAGGTGGAAATGACCAAGACCAACTTATATCCTATCGTAGTAAACTTTCTTTTAAGGGAAGAAAGTACTTTAATAAAAAAAAAAAAGTACTTTTTGAGTTGATTTTTGAGGCTCCTTCACCAATTGCTGTAGCCCTTTGACTCTCTTGAAAGTTTGAAGTTTGAATGTCTAACTTGTCCATGCAAGAACCAAAGAGATTCATTTACATTAATTATAAATTAAATTTAAAATGTCATAACGAAACGTTTCAAACACGTATTAGATATTTTAGTATGATTCTATATTTTCATTTGAAATTTTGCTTTAAATATTTTATATGATTTTTCTAATTATTCTATGAAATTTATCATTCTTTAAATTAAGAGTAACTATCTACTTTTAATATATCAACATTTGACTAATACAAAACTTAACCCTTTTTTGATATCAGTCAACATTAACCATATCACAAAATAAAATTAAAAAACATAAGATATATTCGTTGTATCACATCATCACGCCCTTACCATCATAGTTTAATAGTGAATTCCACTTTATTGTTAACTTGATATTTCATAACATAATTTATTATTTTTTACTTTATTTGAAATTTCAAAATACAATGAATTATATAATTGTTAAGTTAGATATTAGTATACCACGTTAACATGATAACAGGGTACAATCGACATAAACAGAGCCAAAATTTTAATTTTAGAGGGATAAATTAAAATGACAATAAAGTTAACAAATATTGAAATACTAAAATTTATTTATAGTTTATAATTACATTTATATTGTCTTTGACATGATTTCATACGGAATGTTAAAATCTAATAAATTTAATCTAATATAAGAATATATAATACAAATATGAATACTATAATAGCATGATAATAAACCCATCTTATTATTTTTCTAAACATCTTACTAAATCGTTAGAATAAATCTATCTTTGGGTGGAAGCTATTAATAACTAGAGTTGACAAAAGGTCCGACTGAGCCTTCAATTATTTATATTTTTTTTTTGTAAAATATAAATTCGTAATTTATTTTTTTAAAATCTATTATTAAAGGAGAAAAAACAACTTTTTTTAGCCAAAAAAATAGTAATGTATTACATTAAAAAAATAAAATTTGTAGACCTACTACACTAGGGGCCTGGCCGGACCTAGTTTTTTTGGAATCTATAGACTGATAACCAACACCTTGCGTTGATCTAAATCATTCGTTAAATTCAAGGGTTGTTGGCAGGCCTTACACGCCATGCAATGGACGACGAACACAATTTCATGAATACGACTCATCCCCATACCCATACGAAACAAAAGAAATTAATAAGACGGCAACTGTTTTCCATTTTTTTGCGTGAGCATTACTTCGCTTTTAAGAGAAAATAGAAGGGGGAAATGCAATAACCTCCCAATTAAATTTGAAAAAAACACTTAACCCCACACTTTTATTAAATTAACACTTACCTCCCAAATACTTCTAAAAAACTAACACTTACCCCCCAAATATTTGGGGGGTAAGTGTTAGTTTTGAGAAAACAGTGATAATTTTTTGGGAGATAAGTGTTAATTTAATAAAARTGTGGGTTTAAGTGTTTTCTTGAAATCTAATTGGGGGGTCAGAGTAAATTCCCCAAAATATAGAAGTATCGATGCCGTTAATGTTGAGCCATTGATGTCAAGCTCACACGTCCTTGATTATGATTGTTGTCGTCTCTTATGCGAGAAAGAGAAAGAGTTGGGGATCGACGAGAGAATGCGAAGCTTCTTGGGCTGAGAGGTCCATTCAGCTCCTGTATTTTCAATTGTCGGCCATTTGAGTCGTGAAAGAATCATTGCGTTTGGACTTATTGGGTGCACATATTTAAAGCTGTAGGAATTGCTATGTAAGGATACTAATCATAGTTAAAAAGACAATAATTGATTTGTAGCATAAAATATATATCCAAGATGCACCCACATAATTGATATGGTATTATTATTGGTCGAAAAATAAATATTGAATGCTTGTAAAACCCTGAAAGGGATGAGGGTACGGCCAAACTTCCTCTTCGGTCTTAAACGTCAACCCCAACTTAAAAAATGGGCTTAACAACGTTGACTTTTGTTGACTAGCAATTGGGCTAAGCCCATTCTTTATAAATGCAATTTACGTTTGACGAGCACCACAATTCACAGAAGAAGTTATTTTTGACTGAAGCCATGGAGTACGAGAACAAGCATGTCCTCGCTCCCATGGTTCGAGTTGTGAGTCGAAAGCCCTTCAAAGTCCTTTTTATTTACCTAGCTTAAGTTCTTCTCTGTAACCAATCGGTGTCCGAGTAACTTCCGATTCTTACTTTTCTGTAATTGTTTGTAATTTATGCGTATTGCTCTCTTTCAGGGAACGCTGCCGCTTCGGCTATTAGCTGCTGACTACGGTGCAGATATTACATACGGGGAGGAGGTTATTGATCACAAACTGCTCAAGTGTGAACGCAGATTAAACGGTAAAGGTTTTACTCAACTTGCGTAAATTTCCTGCCCTCCGAATTTAGTTGTGATTCTTTATGCAAAGTAAGAATTTGAGATACTTTTTTTTTTTTTTGTTTTATTGGAAGAATTTGAGAATAGTTTTGAAACGTAAATTATTTCTATGTTTGTTTTAGGAAGTAACATTTCTCTTCAAATGTTTGTGTAACTTGAGTAGTTAATTTTAAACTGTGAAGAAAATGACAGGCATTAGATATATATGAAGATATGTGTATGAAACCAGCAAGCAGTGCTGCATTTGTTAGGTTTCAAGAGTGGAGTGTCATGAAACTAAATTCCATGAAAATTAACTCACATGAGTAAAATGATTTGGAGGGAGAACTCAAATGTGTGGCATTTTGGCACAAAACAGAATTGCCTATCTAAGGGCCTGGGCAGGCCATCGTTCACCTTCTTCTTTGCAGTTTGTTATCTGCATAAAGAAATCATTGAATAGGTTTCTTTTTTAAAATTATGTCGCCTTCTCTTTTTGAGTGTTAAATCAGATAGACTAGATGTTATGTGTATACTTCTATCATAATCAATAGCTTATTGAATACTCATTGAGCAGAAGTCATGGAAGTAGAAATTTGGTATATTTCTTATTTATTTTCTAATTTTGGTCTTATATCTGCTTTTCTTGTCCAGAATACATTGGCTCTACAGATTTTGTGGAGAAGGGAACAGACAATGTTGTATTTAGAACCTGTCATCAAGAAAGAAATCGGGTAGTCTTTCAAATGGGAACCTCTGATGCTGTGAGGGCTCTAAATGCTGCAAAGATAGTGTAAGTTAATCTGGCTTTCTTTTGTTTCCATTATTGTAAATTAGATAATATCAAGAAAATAGTTACTATAGCAACTGAACTTTTCTATATTTGACACATCGTCTGTGTTCTTTACATGGGATTTTTGTACAATGTTTTTCATTTTTTTTTTAACTTTTACTGCAATTTTTCTGATTAAGAGTTGTCATATGTTGATTTGATCTGGGACGTCCTTTAGTTTAATTCTTGGAAAAATTTGAATATCCTGTTTCTTTGAAGGAAAGTTTGATAGAACTCACAGACGTAAATACTTCTCTTGTTGTATTCTTTAAAGGCTATTTGCACTAATTAATATTGGATGGGTAGAACCAACTTCTGAATTCATATTGGGATGCCCTGTTTGATATAAACCCAGTGAGTTCATGTATGTAATTAAACCATAAATAAGAGGTTTTGGAATTTCTGAAGCAATTTTAATGAGTGTCGTGATGCACTTCTGAAAGTTCTTTTATTGTGATATTACATCATTTAGCTAAAAGAAAACATGGTCATATTAACTAAGCAGTTTTATAAGCCATTCAATTAGCATTAAGCTTTGTAGTTGGAACAATCATAGTTGTGCAACTACAAAAGTTTATTGTGAGCATCCATGTGTGATTTAACACTTAATTTTGTATCAAAAAGATCTTTTAAGATCTAGTTGTGATGGCCTTTCGATATTTACTGTAAATGAAATATAAGCTTTGACTTATCACTTTTATTTTCTTCTTCTTTGTTGGCGAAGCACATATCATTGTAATTGGGTCTGTTTGATCCACTGGGGTAAGAACCATATAACGAAGTCTTGAGCAATCTTATTTCATAAAGCAAGAGGTTATGTATGGCATAGGCTCAAAATTGAAACCCCCAGTTTACTGCTGCAACTTCATATATCTTCATCTCTAAGTGGAAATGTGTTGAAACTTGCTGTGGCATTATGTAGGGCACAATGATTCCAGTGCATGCATGGAAAACTAGTACAACTCCGATTTATCTATGATCTTTTTCATATTTCATGTCACCTGTGAATGGCTTGAAGTTGTATTTGTGCTAAAATTTGGATCTTGGTGAGTTTAGGGGTATTTGTCCTCTCATCTGATGAAAAATCTTTCTCACCTTTTAATTTGATTAAACATTATTGACTGGGCATTTCTTGTGTAGGTGTAAAGATGTTGCTGCAGTAGATATCAATATGGGTTGCCCAAAGTCATTTTCTGTGAGTGGAGGCATGGGTGCTGCACTGTTGGCTAAACCGGAGCTCATTCATGATGTATGCTTTGCATATCCTTTGAGAAGTCTCTTTTTCTTTTGTTCTCTTTTTGAATGTTTTCAATGCCTAGCCCTTGACTTTGTTTATTATATGTTCTTTTTAATTTTTAATTTTTGTCATTTCAATATAGATTTTGACAACATTGAAGAGGAACTTGGACTTGCCAGTAACGTGCAAGATTCGACTTCTAAAATCATCTCAGGAAACTGTAGAACTGGCAAGGCAAATCGAGAAAACAGGTGTTTCTGCTCTTGCTGTCCATGGAAGGTTGTTTTTAAGTTAGATATTTTGTTCTGGATCTTTTTAACTTTTGGCATAACTGAGCTGATTTAGATGTTTTACTTGCATAAGGCCCTCGCTAGAAAGCTAGCAAATGGACTCCTGAACTGTTTGCTGCTTCTGAACTATGAAGTGATATTATTAAATCCCTGAAAGATGTTTTCTTACTTCTTTTTGGGCTTTAGTCTCAAAAGCTATTAGGATACTTCTTTTTTCTTAAAACACTTAAATTGGGAAGGATTTTTAGGCTAATTTTGGCTATTCGCTCTAGATTTCATTGTCTATCGTTTTTCTTCTTGACTTGTTCAGTCTATACTAGTTTTATTTTTTATGATCTAGTAGTTGAATCTTTTTGTGCACAGCTGCTTCACTCTTTTATCTACTCTTTTCTCCTTTATGAAAGTTTCTTTGTTTACTCTTCCAAAAAAAAAAAAAAAAAAAAAAATCCTGAAAGTTGTTTACTGGAAAGCGTTCTGTCAAGTCAAAACTATATATTCAAATTTAATATATAAGTTACTTAACTTTTAGTGTTTTCAGACAAAGAGGAAAGAATAAAAAATTAAACATTTGATGGCACTATTACTTGGCTTCTTAAAATAGAATGGAAAGAGGAATAATCAAATGATTGGAGAAAAGTTAATACCAGTTTTACTCATAATCTAGTGTTAGTCAATGTATCATTGGAAAAGCAAAGTTGCAGTTTGATGTTTGCATTTAATTATAGATTACCTATTGTATATCCTTTGAAAACTTTTATATAAATCTTCCTCTTAATTGTTGTTCAGTGGTGACATGAATACCTCTTGAACAAAATGCAGGAGAGTAGCGGATAGGCCGAGGGATCCAGCTAACTGGACTGAGATTGCTGATATTGTAGCAGCATTATCTATTCCAGTTATTGCTAATGGCGATGTCTTTGAGTATGATGATTTTCAACGCATTAAAACTGCCACGGGTAGATATTTTCTTACTGTTTTTAAGTGATGTACTCTCTCTTTGTTCCTCAATTTCAACTCTTAGTACAAGTGAACTTATATTATGAGAAATCTCTTCATAGATTTTGATTTAAAAAAATTCCATTCTAATAATTAATACTATTACTTTTTTTTTTTGAATATTTTCTTATTTTAAGAATTATTAATTATGCAACATTAAAAGGGAGACTATTTACTAGTAGTGATAAGAGAAATTGTGGATGCTTGAAATTTTAAGCCTTTTTAAGGACAAGATCCATAAAAAGATTGACTTAGATTTGATTAGTGCTGATTTAAGCCAACCAAGTGACATATGCCAAAATTCTGTTTTCTTTTGAGTTTGATTGACATATATGGAATAAGTAATAATAGTGTTTTTTTTTAAGGTGCCTCCTCGGTGATGGTTGCTAGAGGAGCACTCTGGAATGCATCAATATATTCTCCCGAAGGCAAACTACATTGGGAAGATGTGAAAAGAGAGTATGTCAGGAAGGTATTATTTACGTGTGAGTTATAACCCAGTATAATTGACTTAAAGGACTTGTATTCCATTTCCTTTTGAAGCAAATGAAATTCCGTGTTGAAATTAGTCTCAATTGAAACTATTTACTATTTTGAATTCATATCAAATTGTTTCTTAGATATAGATCATGTTTCCCATCTTGTAGACTGGATTTGACAGTTGTTTGAGCTTACAAGTTATGTTCTTTTACTTTTAGAGCATCCTGTGGGATAACGACATCAAAAGCACAAAGCACACGTTGAAAGAAATGATAATGCATTATTCTTGCCTTGAACTCCCTGAGGGGAAGGCTGTAATCAAGTCAGATACCTTGGCAGATCTAGCGTAAGTATAACTTGAAATAGTTTTAACTTAAAAAATCCTGATGGAGTTGATTTTTTACGCTATCCAACTGGCGTTATTCTTGTCAGTCGTTTTGTTTTTGCATATTCTAGAGCATAAGTAGTATATTTTCACTTTCAATGCCTTTAATTTATAGTTTTTAGGATATCAATGATGCAAGTGTCTAGCCCTCATTAATTGCATGAACCACTTCACAAATTCTTAAATATGCTACGCCCTATTTGTAATTGAACTTCTGAGATGGTGAGTATGACATGATCTGTCCCAGCGAACTAAAAACTGAAATGAGCCTTAATAAAAACTGAAAACTATGCTTCTGTTGTGCAATTCTAATGAAACATTTAAATGGAAGGACTGAAGATGATGTAATACCCACAAGAGATGATGGGTCCCTAAAGATGATGGTAATACCCGAACCATCTTATATATAAGGAGAAGGAACATAAATTCTGGGCGGTTGAGTAACCTATTACAATTGTAGATAAAAGTTTATTAATCTTTTCTTATTGATTCCAACATTCTATTATTCTTTAATACTGTAGAGTTAGAAGCAAGGATCATTTTAGTGCAAATGGTACACGAATCAGAGTTAAAATGAATGAAATAGGGAAGTAATTAGTATGAGAGGCATTCTGATAATTTTGCAGCACAGAACCTCCTATACAAGCCCATCAATCAGGCAAATTCCAGGAGGACCCACTCTTCTTTGACCTTTCAGTTGTTAACTTTGACCACCAATTCCGACTGATTTCCAGCAAGTTATTGACCTTCTTATATAAGCCTTTTCGTCCTCTTTCTATCCATACCCATTTCTTTGCAAGATTTGCTTGATCTTGCATAAATTGTGCAAATCGAAAGAATGAATGCAACAGCTTCATATACTTTTCCTGACGAACGTTAGTGAACCCACATTCGGCCACCAGCAAAATCTTCTCCTCTTATTATCCTCTACTAGCTCTAAGGTTCCTTTAATTATCAATGTGCCATTTTCAAGACTTACCATTGGAAATACTTTGGAGCTCATGTGGTATTGTTGGCCACTGATTTGCTATAAGATTTTTTTATCAACAAATGAAGTATACATGATTTCAGAAAAAGTAATGTAAGAGTTATGTATGATTCAACCTTTGTGTTATTGAAAAGGTTTACATCATCTGATGTTCAATAAAGTATTATTTTACATAAAAGGTTGTTATACATTTCTATATCGAATAGTTATATTCGATAGTTATATTTGATAGTTTATGTTCAGCTTTATAGTTTTGAGTTCCAATGGGTCATATGTTCAAAATGGGTTATAAAGATATGGATGTGCTTTAAGACAAGAAGAAAAGCATATAAGAGATTCTGAGTTGTGTGGTATTAATCAACATATTTATTATTGATATTCAATAACTATCTGCATTGAGCTACAAAGTTTTGAGTTAGAAATTTATATGAATAGAAAAACATATGAGTTATTATATACCATTAAGGATCATTACATTGTTTTAGATAAACACTTAAGTATGTTTATATAGTGGTTTATTTATTATTATTAGTTTTTTGAGATAAAGAGTTTTGTGATTATTTTGATTTATATAAGCTTTTTATCAATGGAAGATCAGTTAGATGTCTCTTCTCTTGAAATATGAGACTCTGTAAACAATTGTTACCTATAATAGTATAACTATTGATGCTCTATTAAAATAACTGATTTTTCTTTTTCATAGTAAATCTATTTTAATGAATTCAACTTTTCATGATATCCTAAACTTGGACAGGCCTCAAGTTAGACCAGGGTTCTGTCATAATAAACTTAAAATTACATTACGAGAAATCCCAATACTATTTGACAAGTGTTATGAGCTGTACATGAGTTGTAGACGTAATCTCAGGGATTGTGTGTGAGGTGTGAGCTGTGAGCTTCAGTTTAGGAGAGAATCACGAGAGTGATTTGTGTGAGTCTATTTGCTTCCTAAGATAGACAATATGCTTGTGTATATATATGTGTGTATTCGTGTTGAAAAGATATATAGAAAAATTGAGATGAAGTTCAGTAACATGGTATCAGAGTAGGTTCTATAGGCCTGTCTCGTCTGCTTTGGTTTCCTGTGATTTTTCGGCGATCTCTGGTCGGAGTCGGCGTTTTCCGGTAGGGTTCCGGTGGCTTTCCGGTGACCGGAAAACTTAATTCCAGCA